>LGRX02016145.1:29090-57031 GCA_001247695.2 Cymbomonas tetramitiformis
GCGAGGAAGACAGATACGCTGTCCGGCTAAGCTCGCTAGGAGACAAACTGATCATCATATAACTTGTGTCTGGCCGAAGCTTTATGCTCTCGGAAACCCAGACAGTGAAACGATGACTGTACTACTGTACTGTACTACTGTACAGTACAGTGCTAGGATGTCACGGACACGAGACGGAAGCAGGGTCAGGCTAGGGGCTAGTCAGAGCCCATAATAACTAAGCCTAAACCCGAAGTCCAGCACACCACCCGTGGGTGTGACTACCTAGCAAGGCAGGTACAGGATATACAGCCACGAGATAATAAACAAACACCTACGTGCAACTCGGTGGAAACCGATCACTTCTAGCTGGGTGCCGGGGTCTTGACCCGGTCATCCCACTACTGGGCTAAAGCTAATCAAGCTGCCGGGATGATTGAAAAGTAACTCAGCCACTTTGAAGGTGGTCAGCAGAGCTGAGTTCAGCGGTCGGGATGTGAACACAGAAGATCCCCGAAGTGAATTGCAAACTGTCCTTTTGAAATCGAGCACCACCAGGCCCAAGTGGGCAAGGCGGTTCCACAGCAGAAAGTAAATCAACTGAAGAACTCAGACAAGCAGTTCCCCATGGCGGTTTGAACATTGAAGAAAGAGATAAAAGAACTCGATCGTCCGGCGGCCAATCACGGATGCCCGTAGCACCAAGCGGTGAAACCGAAGCAAAGAGACCTCCAGTAGACCGACGGACGGTGGCTCCGGGCTCAACCAGGCCCCTGTCACCACCGCCCACGGCAACCAGAGATGCCGTAGCACTGGCTAGAAGAGAACAATAGAGCATCGAAGACATAAGTGCACACCGGAGAAAACTCGGCGGAGCCCGCGGACGGCACATCGGAGCTGCTAGTGGCGATGCTCCCCTGTCAGAGTCATGCTCAAGAGTGCCGAAGGAGCCAAAAGCCACTTGCTGCCCGCCGTCAGAGTCATTGTCAGAGCCTTGGTCGTTGTCAGAGCCTTCAGAGCCAACGTCAGAAGTCTCGATCCTCATGCCAGCAAACAGCGGAGCCGGTGCAGAGTCGCCAAGCTGGAGTGATGGGACAGAGCCAGGCAAGCCGAGAGAGCCAGGGACAGCCACTGGTGGGTCATGAGCCGTAGGCACACCACCAGCCACGAGTGCAGAGGGATCCCGAACCGCAGGCGGTGGCGGAATCGAGCCCCGTGCACCCGAGTGGAATGTGGCCAGACCAAACTGAGCCATGCCGTCATCGTCAGCTGCCGCATCCTGAGCGGAAGCCGCCGCATCCTGAAAGTGCTTCAGAGATGTGGGCTCGTCCGGCACAAAGGAATGCGCCGACAGCTCGACCACCTCCGGGCGACCCTCCATCATGCAGAGTGACTCGAAGGCATACTCATCCCCCGCGTCATAGAAACGCTGGAAACGAACAGCCAAGCAGTCAGTCTCATAGTCTTCAACTGCACCACAATAGTGAGCAGAGTGAAGACCGCCGTTGGGGCACTCAGCATGCCAGTGCTTCAAACCACTTTGTGCACACACCGCATTCTTGCAGTGGGGCACGAAGGTACCACTCTTCTTGTCAAATGAGACAGGAGGAGCGGTGCCAAGTGGCCGAACACCAGGACGATGATGCTTGGCAGCAGAGCGGGGAAGGTGCTTGCCCGCAGGCGGTGGCCCTTCCCGCTTCTGCCGCCTCAGGTCACGAATGTCCTGTTGCATGCGCTCCAGCTGCTTCTGCAGGCTGGACAACGCCGCAGCCAGGTCAGACGCGCCATCGCCGAATGACAGAGCAGAGACAGGGGCGTCAGAGACTTTCAGGCCGTGGCGGAACTGCTCCCGCACACGAGCCTGAATAGTCAGGAGAGACACGCCCTGCCGCTGGTCAGCTCGAGCCAGAGAGTTAGCCAAATCACGGTACAGCCACGAATCGCCGAGAGCCTTCAGAAACTGCCGCTTCACCGCGTCCTCTGGCAAGTTGTGGGAACGTTGAACGTCCCTCAACAGGCCATTGAACTCGCGGATGCCACGGTCAGGATCTTTGCTGCTGGGGATGCGGACCGCCAGCAGCAACTCAAAAGAGTCAAAGGGTTCCGAGCGCTCCTGGAGCATGCGCACCACCTCAAGGGCAGCGCGCTTGCCATCTCCAGGAACGTCGGACCCAGAGGCCTCAAGCCAGTCACGAGCAGGTGAGCCAGGGCGAGCCAGAAAGGTCAGAGCCGAGAGCACCAATTCATTGGCTTCATGCCTAGCCTCAACTGCCATGTCAGTCAAGTCAAACAGGGGAGCAAACGCCGATGATTGCAGCACGAACTGTGCGCGCAACTCATGCATTAATTGTGAAAAAATGTCCACCGCGTCCGCCTCCGTTCCTGCAAAGCGCTCCGATTTGTCTCCTAGAATTTTCGTGGCAACGGTTTTAGCAACCTTCCTGTCGAAATTGTCACGAGCCAACTGCCTGCATTTGTCCAAAATTTCCCTCGCAGCTGCGGTGGTCGGAGCTGGCAACTGCGGGGTGTGTGGTGTCGCAGCGTGCTGCGCACCCACATCATCAAAGATCGTCTCTAATCTACGGACGCGAGACCGCGTCAATCTATTTGCTGTGGTAACCATGATGGAGTGACAGGGGAGAAGGTTGAGCAAAACAGGGAGATGGCGTAAGAGCTCTTACAACGGCCAGATGTTCTGTAGAAGCCTCAGCCGAACGGATCGGAAATCACAGGTCGTAAGCGGAAGATGTAAGAGCGGCCAAAATAAGTCACGTGTGGAACGACCTCGCCGGAGCCAGCGGCGCACGAAACAGATCAACTCTCGCTGCGACGATGCTGCTGTAAAATAAAAAAATGATCCGTCACAAACTGATCTCCTGCGCAGCGAAGGCGAGCACAACGTGTGCCGCCATCACTGCCATGTTAAAAGGCCATACCGTAAGAGAATTACACCACCGCCCAAGTGGGCGCTCAACCTCTCCTACGTCCTACTTAGCCGAACATGGCAACAGCAAGGCGCTGTGCCATCATCAGAATCACCGGAAAGCCGGTGCGGGCCATAACCTGGGTGGAAGACAGATACGCTGTCCGGCTAAGCTCGCTAGGAATCAAACCGATCATCATATAACTTGTGTCTGGCCGAAGCTTTATGCTCTCGGAAACCCAGACAGTGAAACGATGACTGTACTATTGTACTGTACTACTGTACAGTACAATGCTAGGATGTCACGGACACGAGACGGAAGCAGGGTCAGGCTAGGGGCTAGTCAGAGCCCATAATAACTAAGCCTAAACCCGAAGTCCAAGACGGGGTAGTGAGGGGCGGTGAGGGGCGGTGGAGTCGTGAGGGCGTTGAGGGGCAAAGAGGGGCGGTGCGGGCGGTGAGGGCGCTGAGGGGCAGTGAGGGGCAATGAGGGGCGGTGAGGGACACAATGAGTACGGGCAGCAGAGTCGAGGCAGCAGGGCCATTGAGGGTAAGTTAGGGGCAGAGGGGCGCGTTGAGGGACAGTTGAGGACAAAGTGAGGCATGAGGCCGTTGAGAGGCAAAGAGGGCAGTGAGGGGCGGTGAGGGGCAAAGAGGGGCGGTGAGGGGCAGGAGGGGCGTGAGGGGCAACACGAGGGGCAAGGAGAGGCAATGAGGGGCGGTGAGGGACAGAATCAGAATCATGGGCTGGGGGGGGGGCTCAAATGGTCGGAGGAGGTCAAGGGTCGAATCCAAGATGGTTTGGGGTGTGTTGGAGCTCGTATTCGTACCACGTGGGGTCCGGTGACATCGAAAATCGCCTCTGGAGATAATGAGAACGTGGGTGTCATATTGTCATAATAGCGAACAAGTAGGCATAGAGAAGGTAGTTTAAAGTAGAGTTGTGACCCTTTCCGCATATTACAATCGATAGAATGATCATCGAAATTGGCTTTCGTGTGCCTTATGGCATAGTAGACCTTAGAAAGTCGGGCGGTCACTCTTCGATATCGACATGCGCGACAAGAGTATGTAGACACACCTCAGGTATGCCATGCATGTTGGTATACGATTTTCGGTACCCCCCCCTGTGGCCTCCACGGTTATTATTCATTGCCCGCATCACACTTTGTATGGTGATGTGAGATTGATTTTTCCCCACTTGTACGTTCACATACCCCCTATAGAATATTGCAATTGGGGATGTCGCAAAGCGCAAGGGAAAGGGGAGTACAAAACTGCATCTTGGTTCTTGCTTCATATTTTAACCAGAATTTTTTTGCGCGGTCTCGTTTGGTTATCTGGCTGAGAACTTGTTTTCGAAAAATTCAGGAACGCAACGCACGTCGCGACGTCGGTGATATATGCCACGACCGCCTTAACATCCATTCTTGCACTCCAGTGAGATCCTACCAGAGTGGAATTGGCGAACTCAGTTTCGAAAGTGCGGAAAGTGCGTTCACACAGTATTTGCGAAAGACAGTTACACCACATAAGAAGGATGCTCAACACCGTTTGCCCTGTATTACAGGCAGTCGTGCTGTGTATTTCTGCAACGGAGACCTCCGTTTCAGGATTTGTGTTCCCTTCATTGTGCCCCACGCTTGGTCGCTGGTATCGGGTTGCACAGGTCTGGGGACGGAAATGTGTCTTCCACTCTTTCACTCCAGCCCCTTAACCCCCGCTCAGCGTACCTCCTTCCCGCTCACTGCCGCATACACTCAACTGGGGTGACGAATGCTGAACAAACCCGAGGACCGATATCATCGGGCGGTCTTCGGTGCGGGCAGGTTATCGTCAAGCATGAACGTAGGCGCCTTGGTGGAGATCTTCGGCCTGGTTGCGGCAAAGGAGCACAACGGCTCGGTGGCGAAGGTGCTCTCAGAAGAGGAGCCCCGTCTCGATGTGCAGGTTTTGTACGGGCCACAACCTAAGAAGCAACTGAGCGTCAAGTCGACCAATCTGAAGCCCCTGAGCCCAGCACTGCTTAAGGCGGTGGAGGGCGAAGAGCTCCTGGCGCACAACGACGTCTCGGGCGCAGCTGCGTGCGCGCTTCAGGCCCAGACACTGCGGCTGGACTGTGGCCTTGCTCATAGCTTGCGGATGCGCTGTTTGAAGCGAGCGACGCCAGTCGACGTGATGGAGGTGGCCGATGCCACTCTTAATGCGGTTGCGTGCTGTGGCCTGAGCAGCGTTCCGACAGGGTTTGCGGTGGCTGGGGCTGGGGACGATGGGGAAAATACTGACGAATCCTGGGCGCCCTTGGGCTCTTGGGGTCTTACTTGGGTACTTGGGGTCTTGGGTACTTGGGTACTTGGGCTCTTGGGCTCTTGGGGTCTTACTTGGGCTCTTGGGCTCTTGGGTACTTGGAGTCTTGGGCTCTTGGGCTCTTGGTGCTATGAGGTAACGAGATCGGAGTGGCCGCGCAAATCCTCAATCGTTTACACCATTGCACTGATCGCCACAGCCCTCCGGGAGCACATCGCCACGTCATGCGCCGCTCGCGGGGACGGCCGGTTTGTGTTGCACCTCCTTGGGTGCCGGTGGCACGTCGAGGGGAGCATTGACGTCGAGCTGCTCAGTAAACTCCTCGGTCGGGTGGCACACTTCAACAAGTTATGCCTCGTTTTCATTGGGCCAGAGCTCGCGGGCGTGGATTTGTTCAAGTTCAAGTTCAAAGTTCAAGCCAGCTTGAAACGCTTGAAACGCACAACAAAGGATAACGAAGTTGAGATCAAAGTCATTCCACTCGAGGCGGACATGCTGCCAGCCAAAGGAGACTTCAGGTTGTTAGCGGAGTCATCGGAGGAACGGCCGGATCTGGCGGTCATACTGAACGGGGGGCTGGACGATCATTTTGGCAGCTGGGCACTTACGCTATGGAGACTTCTTGCCCAGGGCAGTCCGGCTGCCTTCACAGGTGTGTTCGACAAGTTTGAGCTTGCTGGCACTTAAAACGGCATCAATGTGATGCATATTGTTTTAGATGTGAGCCAATTTACCAGTGGCGATGTACATCAGTGTACACAGATCCCGAGCATGCCTTAAACCGATGTGGCAAGGGGTCCAAAAGGCACGTCGTGCTCTGCATATTTTATTCTCTTACAAGGTTTTATCTTGTCATGCCGAAAGGCACGCCATGCTCTGCATACTTGCTGCGTTGATAATAAGGATGCGTTGTGGTACCCCCAGGCTATGGTGGCAAAGATGGATCTGTAAGTGAGACCGATGTCGGAACAGAGGCCATACTCCACTTATTGGGCGCTAACTTTGTGGCGCCATGCTTTGCCAATCCATTTCGCTTCCCCCATCCCTTCAGACCGATAGCAGCGGATGCATTTATCCTGTTGACGTGCGGCGCTAATAATCTGGTGCCTGGCAAGTTAACAACCCTGCGCGAGGTCCAGAGGAAGGATCGCCTTGTACGTCTTGAGCAGCTCGCGAAGCTAAATATACGTGACGGCGCGGAATTAGCCGCGACCAAGTTGCGCGGTCTGCGCTCAGCGCTGGAGGCGGGAACTGTCACGATCCCTCCTGTGGTAACTTTCCATGACATGGAGCAATGGTCATATGGCAGGCGCCCCCCAAAATGGTGAAAAATTAAGGACGCGTTATACAACTTATGGGGCAAGAGCTGACATTAACTGCAAATGTAAATTGCCGGGATTGTCGCAGGGGATTCCGGACTGTAGCTGGTTAGGGGGTGAGTGACATAGTCTGACATGTTGTGTCAGTTTCGTGGGATGGTGTAAGGTGATATCATTGGACGCACCATGCGGCATGCAAGTATGTATCTTAACTGATTGAAATAAAAAAGTGAAGGCGAAAATAATTTGTGTGCTACTAGTTTGTTTTACAACTTTCGAAATCAATCATGTAAACCCGTATCACCGTTGTTTTGTCGTAGTTGGAGTCGTGTCTATGCTGTTCACCTACATCGGTAATGGATATACGTATGCTTGCAAACGTAGGCGCTGGGCTCGTACACATCTGTTCATTTAATCGGTCATATGATGGTACGGCGGCGGATTATACATAAGATTCCCGTGGTGCGATCATCCATATATCGGAGCGGTTGTCGTATTCTACATTATCGGAATAGTATGCCGACCCAAGTTTGTACAAGTATTGAAGCACGTGCAAATGTCCTTGGCGACCAGCTGCGATATGTACGTCGCGCAAAAAATGAATAAGTGGATAAATGGGTAATTCACCAAGTGAAAATACAAAACGGGCCTCAAAATATTTTCATGTGAAAATACAACGACGCGTCCCTCTTCCGGAATATCCCCGCACCCCCCTCCCCGACAAGTGAAATAACACAACGGGCCCCGGAAATACTGAAAATACACTTTGGTCTCCTTTTGTTAAAAAACGCACCGTCACCTCCCCGATAAAGTGAAAATGCAAATCAGGTGAAATACAACAAGTGAAAATACAATGACGCGTCCCTCTTCCGGAATATCCCCGCACCCCCCTCCCCGACAAGTGAAATAACACAACGGGCCCCGGAAATACTGAAAATACACTTTGGTCTCCTTTTCTTTAAAAATGCACCGTCACCTCCCCGAAAAAGTCAAAATGCAATTCAGGTGAAAACAACAAGTGAAAAAAAGAAGGACATGTTCTTCTTTCGGAATATCACCGCACCCCCCTCCCCGACAAGTGAAATTCCACAACGGGCCCCGGAAATCCTGAAAAAACACTTTAGTCCCCTTTTGTGAAAAAATGCACCGACACCTCCCCGAAAAAGTCAAAAATACAAATCAGGTGAAAAATGCCAAGTGAAAATAACGGGAAGTTTCCTTTTTTCAGAATAACTATGACTCACAGAAAATATCACAATGACAACCCTTGTCACCATTGACAGGTAATAAAAAACTGATATTCAGATAATAAGAAGTCCGTGTTAATTATCTTTGAAACATATAATTATTGTCATCGATGACGATATTTCCAGGTGCTGAAAAAAAAATTGTTTTATACTTTATTTATAAAGTAGGAAAATTTGTCATCGATGACGATATTTTTCGGTTGCATGAAAACATCAAGTTACAACAACAAGCTTGTCATCGCGGTGACGTTTTTCTCACTATTTGTAAAATAGGTCTGCGAACAAATAAATTATAGAATAACGCGAATAACGCGTGCTGCACGCTTATACTAAGAAATTATAGGAATAATTATAGAAAATAGAAGCCGCTAGGCAGGAAGGTGGCAACGTTGCAACGTCTGCGAGCGGAAAGCTACTACTAAGAAAAGAAGGGAAGCCAAACGCTTCAAGAGTGAAAGTTAAAAAAGAACAATTTCGAGTCTGCTGTCGCGGTCAGAGTTTGTAAATATAAAGAAAGCGAAATATTGTTAAGTCTTTTAAAGTCTTCAACGCAACGCTAATAAGGACCAATCCAGTTTCACATTAGAAAGTCACCTTGAAACCCCAATCAGATCTAATCTTGCAAGACTCCGTTAAGAAGCGCTATTTTACCTATTGTTGCTTGTGCTGCAAGCAGTGAAACATCTAAGCAAATAGCTGATATTAATGAGCTAGCGAATTAGTATCCGATTGCGCCGAGGTTTGTTCCTCGGGAGCTCAAGGTGAAAGTGCAGGTATGCTTTTATTTTTTCAGACTTTTTATTGATAACATCTTGCGGTGAAAAAGTTTACATTGGTGTCGCTGTTTTTAGTTTTCTCTTTTTTGTCATCGATGACGACTCCACCTAATTTGTCAACGAGTTCGCTTTTGGCACAAGTTTTATTTCTTTCTGAAACGTCATCGATGACAACTTACCTCTCTTGCCGTTGATTTAGTCGTTATTTTTCTACGAACATGGTATTCCTTGTCATCGATGACAATATTTTTGTCATCGATGACGCTTTGGGTACTTGTTCTGTTTATTCACTGGACGTATCTACGTTTAGAACTATTTTTGTCATCGATGTCAATATTTTGTCATCGATGACAATATTTTTCTGAGACCGAATGCTTGTGACAAGTTTTTCCTGAGGATATTACCCCCATGGAGATCAACTTTCTTGCGGGCTCTCACAGTTTTGTTTCGAACGAGAAGGGAGTCAAAGCCTATACTTTTTTCGTTCGTCGATGACGGATGTGTCCGTCATTGGTGACGGACGTTCCGCAGTTATTTCAAAAAGTATGGAACTGTCCGTCACCAATCACGGACGTTTTTTTTTCTCTTGATGAGTTACTACCTTCAACGTCAAAGATAGCGGCAGTTTTAAAAGTCTCTAATTACGCAGCGTCTAAGTTATTTAACCGTCGATGGCTTTACGATGAACTCGCAACAAACCGCGGCGCAATCGTATACTGATTCCCTAGTAGCTCATTGGTATCAGCTAGTTGCGCAGACTTTTTATTGCGTGCGGCACATTCTAAGACAGCGCTTCTTTAAGAAGTCTTACAAGATTGGATCCGAAAGAATCTTAGTGACTTTTGAAACTGCAAAGATTCTGGACCGGTCATAATATTCAGCTTTGCGTTAAAGACTTTAGAACAAGTCTCTAATTACGCAGCGTGTAAGTTATCAACCCGTGTAGACCTATTTTACAAATAGTGAGAAAAACGTCACCGATGACAAGCTTGTTGTTGTAACTTGATGTTTCATGCAACCTAAAAATATCGTCATCGATGACAAATTTTTTCTACTTAATAAATAAAGTATGAAATAATTTTTTTTCAGCACCTAGAAATATCGTCATCGATGACAATAATTTTAGGTTTCAAAAATATTCAGCACGGACTTCTTATTATCAGTTCAATATCATTTTCTTATTAGCTGTCAATGGTGACAAGGGTTGTCATTGTTATATTTTCTGTGAGACATAATTATTCTGGAAAAAGGAAACTTGCTTTTATTTTCACTTGGTATTTTTCACCTGATTTGCATTTTGACTTTTTCGGGGAGGTGTCGGTGCATTTTTTCACAAAAGGAGACCAAAGTGTATTTTCAGTATTTCCGGGGCCCGTTGTGGAATTTCACTTGGCGGGGAGGGGGGTGCGGTGATATTCCGGACGAAGGACGCGTCCTTGTATTTTCACTTGTTGTTTTTCACCTGATTTGCATTTTGACTTTATCGGGGAGGTGTCGGTACATTTTTTCACAAAAGGAGACCAAAGTGTATTTTCAGTTTTTCCGGGGCCCGTTGTGTAATTTCACTTGTCGGGGAGGGGGGTGCGGTGATATTCCGGACGAAGGACGCGTCCTTGTATTTTCACTTGTTGTTTTTCACCTGATTTGCATTTTGACTTTATCGGGGAGGTGACGGTGCATTTTTTAACAAAAGGAGACTTTCTAAAGTGTACTTTCAGTATTTCCGGGGCCCGTTGTGGAATTTCAGTTGTCGGGGAGGGGGGTGCGGGGATATTCCGGAAGAGGGACGCGTTGTTGAATTTTCACTTGAAAATAATTTGAGGACCGTTTTGTATTTTCACTTGGTGAATTACCCATTTCACCATTTATCCATTTATCCATTTATCCATTCTATGAGCTATGCGATATGTACCGTTTCAATGAAACCTAAGCCTTGATCCATCCAACACTCGATCAAATCGGAATCCGGGCCATCTATTTCCTCAACAACCGCATATGTATCGCTGAAAGGAAAGCCTTGCGCCACGCATCATTTCAATACCTCGAGATGTCCACCCGCCATAATGCAAGCGAGCGAAGCCACCAGAGGGCGACCATGTCGAAGAGCCCATGCAGCGCTAGAAGTAGCGTACCGAAAATGTCGCGCAAAAGAATTCTGCTTGAATGCTCTCGGGATGTTATCACCCGGTGCATATCGTACGCGCATACACGTAGCATGCCTCTTGAGGTGTCGGTCAAGTATTTGTCAACGTAAGGCAGAACATCATTCATATGGATGTGCTTATGGATACGCATAATTCATATTGATATGCCGTTGCGTGCCGTTCGTATATGAGATGCGTGCGTTCCGTCGAATATTGCGCCCAGCAATATGCGACGTTGGCGCTGCGTGCGACTCTGATTGTAAGACGCTACAGTCAGCAGCACGGAATGTAGGCGCTTCCCGCCATTGTCGCACGAGCCATGCCAAATAAATGGCCACTCTGGATATATTGCACTGATGAAAAGCAGCTCGAAAATTATTTTAGAGTCATATCACGACATTTGCGCAATACTGCTAATACTATCAAAATTACTAGGCTCGGTCGATCTCAAAAAATCTCCACTAGGCCATCTGACGGTAGGATAATGTGTGCGACAGTTCGGGAAGTGACACCGTGCCCGTCAGAGCTGGCATATCCTATAGTAGGGTGAATGACTGTCATCCGTTCCAGAACCCTAGACCCCGACAATATAACGGGAGTATAGTGGCGCCCAAGGCAGTGCAGAAGGACAAGCCCTGGCCGAAGCAACTCAGCTCCAGCCGTCAGCCGCTCAACCTGCTGCTGAAGAAGCTTCACCTGCTGTTGGAAGCGGTGAGATCTCTCCGAACACATTGAAATGCTATGCACGTGTTTTTTAGTTGCGTTTCTATGCTAGGAGATTATGGCTTCCCTGAATTACCTTAGATATGATGTATGATGCTTTCGTATTTTGAAAGAATGAAATAATGTCGTTCTCGTGCATTGAAAGCGTATGCATGTGATATGTAAAAATGCGACAAGGCAATAGCAATTGCTATTCGAAACTATTTTCAACTCGCTATCTATATGCTCAATACGATAGGATACACGAAAGAAAACAAACATGGGTTCTAACGCACAAATGAATACAGCAATCAATACAGTAAATACAAACCAATATAGCGTAAGTACGATCTTTTCTAATCTACTCCCTAAATATTCACTACATGTCTATTGCAATTCCTACTTGAAAACTATTCGTAAAATACAAACACGCCTATCTACAATCTGCAACGCGAGTGTTGGCGTCGTTGATGAGCACGTGCTATCATAAATTTTCAGACATCCTACATCAAAGGATAAGTAACCAATCGTTAGTAAAGCTGAAAAAAAAACAAGCACGCAAACGAAATCGGTTCAAAGACAAGGGGCCAAAGGAGAATAGAAGTCGAAGGCGATGGAGTCGTTCGTGGGTTGAATCGCGTTTTCGCCGGGCCAACTCACGAGTCGATCCGAAAAGTAGCGCCAATGAAAAAGAGGTTAGTAACGAGGGGAAAAAGGGGAGAAAAATAAGAAGATAGTTATGAGAATGAATGTTTCGAGGGGTTGAGTTAGATTCGAACTAACTAAATCTAGTCCAAAGGACTATGGGAGAAATCTCCCGTTCACCCCATGTAAACGTTCGTTCCGCGCAGATCTAACTACATCTGCGCGTAAAAAACACTACGTCACTAGTATTTGCACGCACGAGAAAATATGCACAAGCAACAATGACATTCACAAGCAACGCATGAAAACACAAGCAACGCTGCAGTAGAATTTTGTGCAGTGCAGACAGGCACTGCACTGTACAGATGGTCAAAGTAAAGAGGATTAATCTCGAACTCCAACGTTCACAAGTACTACTGACAACTATGCACTGTACAAGTATTGTGACATGACATGACGCCTACGGTGACACGCGGTCACCTCTGCTATCGGCTATCGCAATGTCGCATGTCAATGTGCTATCAGATATCGAGCTATCGATGTCGTGTCTCTCACCCGATCGCGCGACGTTGTCTTTTGTGTCATCACTCGAGTAATGTGTAATCGCCTGGCATCTTCTGGGATAAACTGAAGACTCTCGATTTTCGAACGCCGCGATCTGAACGGTCTGAACCTGTCCACGAACGGTCGGCGATCTGAACCTGCGCGAGTGGCGATGGTGTCCCCATGGCTAATAAGGGGGTAGAAAAGGCGTCGCTCGCTGTCCATAGGGGTGGACAGTGATTTTGGTGGTTCATACGTATGGACGAGCACTATCCATACGTGTGGACAGTGAAACGAGCATCCACACGTGTGGACGCCGCCAGGACATCCGAGCTCAATCCTAGGGAATCCACTATAATCGTCCACACGTGTGCGCACGTGTGGACGGCGTATGGATTCACCGTATGGATACCGTATGGACATCAGTTTTAAAAATTAGACCAGTCCATACGTATGGATTTAGCAACAAAAAAAAACGTCCATATGACGTCCATTGGGTGTCCATACGGTGTCACGGCTACAAAGAATCCCCTAAAGTTCCCTAAAATTTTCCTAAAAGTTCCCTAAAGTTTTCCTAAATATGACATTATGACACATACTTAAGTATATAAGCTACTGTATGTAAACATTGGGTCCTCCTAAAGTTGGGTAAATAGTGGTTGGACAAGGAAAGTATATATATCCGTATAAATTAAGTTTTAGGGAAATGACATAATATAAACCACTTCCATATTTAGGAAATCTGACGCTTTACTATTGGTTAGATATTTAGGAAACCCTAATATACTGCCATTTTTTGTTCCAATATCTAGGAAACCATAGGCACGGTGCTCCGCTATTGGCTAAATATATAGGAAAACCTAATATACTGCTCTGTTATTGGTCCAATATTTAGGAAACCATAGGCACGGTGCTGTGCTATTGGCTAGATATATAGGAAACCTAATATACCTATATGTTATTGGTCCAATGTTTAGGAAACCATAGGCACGGTGCTCGCTATTGGCTAGATGGATAGGAAAACCTAATATACTGCTATGTTACTGGTCCAATGTTTAGGAAACCATATGCACGGTGCTCTGCTATTGGCTAGATGGATAGGAAAATAGAGTTTGCAGCTATTCTATTGGTCCAATATTCAGGAAACCATAGGCACGGTGCTCTGCTATTGGCTATATGGATTGGAAACCCTAATTTGCACCTCTGTCATTGCTGCATACAGCACTGTATGAGAAACTCCTTCACGGGCTCCACGCACATGCTCCTCTACAAAGATCAGGCAATTGTGCAATACGTCAGTGAAGTTTCGCTCAACTTATTGGATGATGCTGGAAGCTGACCACGCTGGGCATGATAAGGTGAATCCGGCGGTCCCATTAGTAACTGCCCGTGCGTACTTCATGATAAAGGTGCATTACGTGGTAGTGTTGACTACCAGGGAGATCAAGAAACATGGCTTTCGTGAGGACGGCGGCACATGGAACGATGAGACCTACACCGTTCTTTTTGTCCACCATCGTTACCCCTTGCTTGGACATAACCCTGATATTAACGTAATGTGTGCACCATGGTTAAAATACGAGTACAAAACGGCCTTTCTACCATACTATAGTCTCGCGACGTTAGGGTACTATTATACACAATATAGCACAGATATAGTATGTGTATAAATAACGTATAAATAGTTGATATATCTGTGCTATATTGTGTCATAATTGTACCCTAACGTCGCGAAACTATAGTATGGAAAAAAGGCCGATTTGTACTCGTATAAAAAGGATGGTGCACATTGCGGTAATATCGGGGCTATGTCCAGGCTATAACTGTGCTATATCGTTACTCTGCTGTATCGGTGCTATATGCATATACGTCGGTGCTGTATCGGTGCTATACGGTATGGGGGCTATATCGGGATATGAGAAATAACACATTTATAGCCTCGATATAGCTATAGACGTGTAATACCATCGTTGTGCTATGTGGGTGCTATGTGAGTGCCATATATATCTGTGCAATAGCTATAGGTAGAATACAGAAAATCAGGCCCGCGCAGGGTTCGAACCCGCCCCCTAGCGCGTAAAAAGGGGGGGTCACGAGCATCGCTGAACCCCTTGGCTATCCTAGCCATGTAATGTGCTCAAAATCGGACCCGCGCAGGGTTCGAACCCGCGCCCTAGCGCGTAAAAGGGGGGAGTGGAATAGCACATTTGTAGCCTAGACATAGGTATGACATAGCTATAAACGTGTAATACCATCGTTGTGTTATATGGGTGCTATATCTGGGCAATATATATGCGATAGGTCTACAGTATCGTGTTAACCATGCGCTATCCGCATGTTATCCGCAGATACCACGTCGGTGAGTTCATTTCAACGCGCTTCACGAGGAGTCCTAGCTTTCCCCCCCCCGGGGGGGGGAGCAGCACATCACATCGCAAAGTCTTGGGGGGTTGTAGGCTTCCAACAAGACGATCGAGACCGTCAAAGACGCCCTCAAGCAGCAGCAGCAGCAGAAAACTATCCAGGATCTGAAGGATCAGATGGCCGTCGAACGGGAAAGCCATAGGCACAGCGAGAGGTACACCCAGGAGATCGCCATGCAGCTAATCTCGGTAAGGTTTCTTTCTTAGACTTTAGAATGTAAAGTTTTGTATTTTTTGTCTTTTCTATTTGTGTCCCTCGCAGTTCCGAAGTCTAGCACACTACTGACCATCTCTACTGGGGATTTTCGCAGGCTTTGATGCCCGCAGGCCAAGCTGCCACTTTTCGAGGTCTTCAGGGCGCATCGCAGCAGCCGCTGCCCGTGGCGATTGACGCCCAAGGTGCACCAGGAGTGCCTGTGGGACAGCCAAGGCTGGCACCTGACAGGCAAAGGGCGGCCGGGGTAGAGGCACAGAAGCTCGTCAGAGAAATAAAGGAGCAGACCACATCCGCAGCCCTTGAGGCAAACCTCAGGTTGGAGGAGCTCAAACGTCTTGCTTCCTTCTAGGGGGAGTCGGGCAGCACCGTCGACGCACTGTATGCACAGGCGGTGATTCGGATGTACAACTCTTTTTTGGGGGAAGTACCAGCGCCCATCTCCTAAGACCAGGTGCAAAAAGCATGCGGAAGACCTCACGCAACTGGCAGCGGATGTGAACGGATGATAACACGCTATTTGATGAAAACGACATTATGGAATGTCATTTATCAATTTAATTATAGATAGCTAAATAATTCCCAGGCGTACGAAAATAACGTATTTTCCGACGAGACGTGAGACACACGTATAAACGCGGGTGCCGATGAGGCTAATAGATAAGTACGTATGAGTGCTTATAGTAAATTCACAAGCAAATGCAAGCATTCAAGATGGTAAACACGATACAATGAAAATATGATAATGTGGTGACTAATTTCATTGTGTACACGTGTTTTATTAATGTTCAAGACTAGTCGTTAGCACTGCTGCCACAATCTACGCGGTATCTGCGTTTATTCTAGGTTCAAGACAGGCATTTGGCATGGCGTGCACTATCTAACACCTTCGCAAGCAGATACATTTGAATACGGAACGGTGGAGGCCTACTACTTGATCTAGGACCCTGCTACTAACAGCCCCGTGAGTCGCCTGGCCCTGGTGACCGCATACCCAACTATCATTAACGACATCTTGCGCAGCCGTGCCGTCTTTGTCCTAGGTGGCGCATGCGGTGTATTTTGCA
Organism: Cymbomonas tetramitiformis; assembly: GCA_001247695.2. Lineage (NCBI taxonomy): Eukaryota > Viridiplantae > Chlorophyta > Pyramimonadophyceae > Pyramimonadales > Pyramimonadaceae > Cymbomonas > Cymbomonas tetramitiformis. Next base: position 45,380 of record LGRX02016145.1, read on the forward strand.
TGTTGGGATAGTGTGAAAAATAAAGTTAAATCTTGAAACACACCCGAATCACCCAAATGATGGTTCGCACAAAAGGTATAGGCTGGGTGAATATATTTTCACCGTCAGCCTCGAGGGATCTTCGATAATTTCACCGCAAAAGCGGTTTAAAGTCGAAAATCTGGCAGCCAAATTTAGGAAAAAAACGGGAAAACGTGAGCGTTAGTTGTCTATAGCGTCTAATTCTTTGAAATTCGGTTTAAGCGAAGCAAACTACTATAATTTACAATCAGGATCAAAAGGAGTGGGGGGAATTGAACGGATTTTGAAAGGATACGCGATCGAGTTAGGGTACGTGATAGAAACGAAAGTGAAAGGAAAGAGAGAATCGGGCCGACGTTTAATTAACCCCTTGTGGTGACGCGCGTTCTGCTTTGGCGACTGCGGGTAGCTAATCCGGTCCGTCGTGTGTCCTGGGCAATTGATTGAGTGTACACGACGGCCTTTTTCCTCTCTCTTCTCACAATGTTCCAAGTGCACCCTAAACTTCTTACGCGTCCATCTCGTCCGCTCCGCCCCCACTACGGGCGATTAGCCGGCCATGTCTGGCGGACTTATACAATCCACCTAGCCGGTGGTGGGCGCAAACCTGCGAGAAACAACACAATGAAAGCACTATGCAAACAGGGATGCTACGCTCAAGTCAACCGAGAAAACGTGCAGTAGATAACAAAATAATCATATGTTATACTACTGTATAGCTAAGCACTGTACAGTGGAGCGTGCTATGTCACGCGAGCAAGCCGGCTGACGGCCGAACTCGACGATGGGAGATGACGGTGGTGACACAGAAGGAGTCAGAGCTGTCGAGCCCTATCGGTGATGATAGCGATGATGACAGCGGTCGAGACGTCAAATCCCGCAGTACTTTAACACTTTTTAACACCTTAATAACACTTTTTAACACTATATTAACATTAATACTTACTGGTGTGTCGCCCAGAGCCGTGCGCTGGGTGTCTACAGCTGTTGTGGGTTGTTCTCGCTCCAGCAGCCCCTCCGTTCCGTTTTGCTTCTAGTTTGACCCCGTGTGAGTAGTGAATCGCCAGCGTTGCAGCCACTTTCGCTCGCGGACAACTACGCAACCGCACGTCCCTGACGTGTGGCTGGCTGGCTTTTGCGCGCCCGCCGACGCTCCAGAACCGGCCCGTCAACCCACCTTTTCTGGTCCCTTGTGAATTGCCCGACCTCTCCATTGTAAAAAAAATCAAATTCTCTACACCGTCGCGACCGCCTACGCCCACAGCACCATCGCAACCACCCGCATCGTGCGTTGCTCACTGCTTCGCACACCGCTCACGCTTCTCCGCCTCGCTTCTTTTCCCATATCGCTCCCCAGCCACCCGCATGACAGTGACAGTGTCACCTACGTGCCACTATCGCGACAATCCGCGATATTGCGAAAAAAGCTATCGACAGATACGATATTACCGATATATCGAGTTATCGAGTTATCGATAACTCTCCTTGCTTTGGAGTACAAAAACAAAATTGTGTGACAATGCATGGGTATCAAGTGAAGCAAAATTGTAGAAGCGGGCTGAGCCCTTCGTGGGCGCGCTATAGCGGAGGGAGTAGCCCCTTGTGTTCTCACTAGCCTGCACAGCAGGGTCACTGCACTCTCAGAACTTTGACCCCGTTGCTAGCGTAAAAGTATTATTATTATTATTATTATTATCATCATTATCAAAATTCAATCTATGTGGAGCTCAAGTATCACAACCACCCAACGTTGGGAATGGGAGGTCCTTCAAGGAAGAAACGGCACCGGACATAAGGCGAACTGGAACACCACGCAGTCCTTCCGAAGTTCACCGCATCGCTTGAAAAAGCATGCGGTGAACTTCAGCTAGAGCATTCGCTCTAGGTACACGGCGTGGGCGTAGAAGCGGCGTTGCCCGCTACGCCAAACGCCGTCCGTCCTCGAATACGACGACGTCGGATCGGGCGTTTGACGACGTGAAGTGCCGGCGCATTCTCTTGCTTTCGACAACCACAACCGCAAGTTGGATTAGGTTCGACATATTGATATCCAAGCCTCTGTGAAAATAAAAAGGCTGGGTGGCGACACGGTGGGACCTTTCACTGAACGTGAGATCTCCGAAGCAGGGAGAATTGCGAAAGGGATCCTGCTCCGACAGCATCTCAGTGTGGCAGTCTTCAGTCTCGAGGGAAAAAAGTACAAAGACAGCATTACTCCTTTCATACACGCCAAAGTTACATCAATCAACGAAGCGAGAGCGCTCGTGGAGACGGCAGTAATAGACGTGGACGGTAACAGGTTTCTGATTACTCCGAAGTCTAGCAAGCTGACGTGCATTACAGTGGGCTTTAGATCTCTCAGGGCGAAAAGCCCCAGGCTGCAGTTACTGATTAATCATATGAAAGCCTCCCCATTCAGCAGCTTTGTGCAAGAGGTTTCATTCTCTCAGACATTTGGCGCATGTGGGTAGGGCACACGGAATATATGTGGTGCGGTGTGAGGACAGCTCCTCTGACACGCGACCGTTCGGGGTGTTACCAAGAGATTGGGTTGTCAACATTGTCATTGGGCACAACAGACTTTGAATCACCAGTGAAGCTCCCCAACGGCTGAACCGCGTGCTTGACAACAGCCGCTGTTCGCAAGGCAAACAAGGATCGGTTTGGGAAGTGCTCGGTGTCAGCACACCAGTGTCTTTGTATGAATTGTGGTAAACAAGGGGCGAAGCGGTGTGGTGGCTGTCACCAAGCAGTGTATTGTTCCCATGATTGTGCGGAAAAGCACTGGAAGTCGTGCCATCGACAGGAATGTAGTAGAGCAAAGCTGAAGAAGTAGGCAAAATCGTACCTTGCGAACCGTAATTGATCAAGACCAATGTGAATACAAGATGAATATGTACATGTAAATGATATGTTTTTATAATGAATACGAGTATTGTTCATAATGAATAAGAGCATTGCAACCTATGCCCATGTTCGGTGCGGTGTGAGGACAGCTCCTCTAATACGCGACCTTACAGTGCAGGGGAGTTGTGTGGGCCAGGGGGGGTAGGAGTACCAATTTGTCACGGGCATACAAATGCATATACGAAGTTTCAGAGTAATCGGATACGAATCGATATATATCACAACCGGTGATTATGCAATACAGCCCGTGTTACGAAAACATTTTTATTCTGTAACCAAGCTCCCGAGGGAATCGTGTTTCATCACTATATAGCACAGATTGTTCGGCTAGTTTCTCTCGTCACAGGAATCCCTGTTTTCCCCAACCTGCGCCGCCATAAATGTCATCTCTATCGTCATCTGTCACGGTATTGTACCAACACCGTTGATTCTGTCATAATCGTTCCTAATAATATTTCTATCGTTCACGATTCTGCCAGAGAGATAACATTTACTGATTTTGCATTCTTCATCCACGATCTCAGATTCCCTATCAATTGGGGGAAAATCTTTAGATTGTCCCCCTCTTTGAAAAAGTCCGTTTTATGACGTGCCAGTTATCACAAGCCCACCGCAGAGCAGTTCAAGAAAACACCTAGCGCCACATATTCAGGCACGGGACAGCATTATGCCATCTTCTGGTATGACAATGAATTGACACATATTCACCCCTCACAGATCCCAAATTACTTACTCACCGGCCATCATTTTGCAGAGAACATTCAGAACAATGCTCTGCCTTTTTTCAGAGGAGACGGACAAAAGCATGAAGATGGAAGGCCCACTCGTACACCAGCCACTGGATGTCACGCGATTGTCCCTTCAGACTACATCAAGGCCTTGGCAGTGGAAGAAATCAGAGTTCGCAAACTAGCTATCACCACACTTAAAACCCACTTTCACAAGTATGGCATTTCACCAGAGTCGATTCCCGAAGCAATCAAGGATCTCATTAAGGCAGATCCGTATCAAGGTATTGTGGCAGAACACAAGAGGTGGCTAAACACAAATTTCAAATGTAATCCATTTCATTGATGGAATCATGATTCAACACTGCACATTACTTCTTCTCAACCTAGAAATAGATCAACATCTAGTATGAACCGCCTGACCAAAACGCATGCGTACATTAACTCACCAGTATATATCCTAGACATAGTTAACCTTAGTTACCACTTCCTAGCCTTAAAGAATGCTACGACATTGTATATAAATTTTAGTCATTACTTACCTCAAATGTCCAAACTGCTTGACTCAATCATATACTTGTCATACTCAGTGATATTCTTGACTAAACTATTTTTCACATTCCTTTGCTTTGGACGAAATGATGCAGGTCGCGCACGAATGCTTCGAGGATGGTGTTACCTGCGAGCACACCGAAAAGATCTACGATTTTGCGTCTTGGATGTCCGGGCACGCCATCGACTGCCACGAAATCTCGAAGCAGCAAAGGTACCAGGCACACTCCTGATAACTTATGCATCTTTATTTCTTTATTTTTCTTTCTTTTCTTTTATCTTCTTTCTTTTCTTTTTATCTTATTTACTGTTTTTGGTGCTTCACATAGGCTTCTAGCCTTATATTCCACTGTTTTTACTTCATGACAAACACTGGCTATACAGCCTAGTATTACAATCACTTTTCCGATATATGTATGGTCTCGAACCTCCTACATCATATCCTTATGTATAGTCTTGGCGCCATGCCTAATCCTAACATGTAAAACTTCCTTAATTCATTTCTCTTGATCAACACTAACTGAGGTCCACTTTTCCAAGCTTCCCTTTCAACATGTTGCTCTCTAACAATCACTAGCAGGATTCCTGTATTGACATCTGCCATCGACCAATCATGTGCACATATATGCCTGATTCTGGTACTCCTCCACCAATCATCAGGCAGATCACGATATTGCCATTGCAGATCTTTCTGGAATCCACCAGATCCTCAATATAATTATTGTCATTGCAGATCTTCTCCTGAAATCTGCCTTGCCATCAATTATTTCTTCATACAGCTGTGACCGGCATGCAACAAGGCCCTTGCAGCATGCAACCACCCGTCACCGGCATGCAACCTGGCCTCTGTGGCATGCAACGCTGGTCTCTGTCGCATGCAACCTGGCCTCTGTGGCATGCAACCAGACATCTGTAGCATGCAACCTGGCCCTGTGTGGCATGCAACCTGGCCTCTGTCGCATGCAACCTGGCCCCTGTGGCATGCAACCCGACATCTGTCGCATGCAACCTGGCCTCTGTCGCATGCAACCTGGCCTGTGTGGCATGCAACCCGACATCTGTCGCATGCAACCTGGCCTCTGTCGCATGCAACCTGGCCTCTGTGGCATGCAACCCGACATCTGTCGCATGCAACCTGGCCTCTGTGGCATGCAACCTGGCCTCTGTAGCATGCAACCTGACATCTGTAGCATGCAACCTGGCCTCCGTGTCATGCAACCGGGCCTCTGTAGCATGCAACCTGACATCTGTAGCATGCAACCTGGCCTCCGTGGCATGCAACCGGGCCTCTGTAGCATGCAACCTGACATCTGTAGCATGCAACCTGGCCTCCGTGGCATGCAACCGGGCATCTGTAGCATGCAACCAGGCATCTGTGGCATGCAACCAGGCATACGCAGCATGCAACCAGGCATCTGTATCATGCAACCACTCGTCGGCAGCATGCAACCAGATCTCTGTAGCATGCAACCCCGCTGCTCGTACCTCCCGGTACAACTCCTCCCCCCTCAAGAGCGGCCTATCTCCCGATGCCGCTCCCGGTGCCTTCAGGTATCAAGCTCCTCGAATTGAAGATGGTGGAAGAGATGACGCAGTAACGGAGCTGGTACGGGGTACACGGCGTGAGCATCTCGCGCCCCTGGTTGCTGTGAAGACGATGGTCCAAGCTGAGCAGTCTCAGGGTGCCCTCCGGTGGCCCATTTACATGCGCAAGGTGTCCGCGAGGTACATTCCAGCAATGGCGTTGGTGGAGGTGAGCTAGTCCAGATACATGTCGGCTTACGATATCGCTCTCCATACTTACAGTAGGTGCAAAAAAGAGGCTGTGGCAGTTTACGAACCACTGACCGCAACCGCAGTGCATTCGGGTATCTTCCCTCAGGGGTTTCAAGAAACCAGTGCTTGGGCTTCAAGTACTCGATAGCATCCAGGGTGCATTTCACACTCTTGTCTGCTCCTTCCAGATCAGGAGGACCTCCCGTAGTGCGCGCCTGACTGTACTGGGTGCATGGAGGGCTGGCCCAGATGACATCAAAGAATCCCGGTGGATACTGAGTGGGGTCCCAGTCCTCCATTGATGCGAGATGGTTGGGTTGCCAGCGTGGGTCGTTGTCGAGCGTAACCACCGAGGCAGACGGGAAGCACTTGGCAAACTCCCTTTCCACCGATCCAGTTCCGCTGAACAACACCAAGATTCTCACTGGCCGGGTCTTCCGCTCTTCAAGGTCGGTGATCACCACTAGCTCTCCATTCCCCAAGGTTTCCACCCGCTCCCACGGCAGACAGAAGTCTTCCGGTGGAGAATCCACTTCCGGAACGTCACATGGGTGTTCCATTAGCTGGGATAAGGTGACGCCAAGGTGGGCGGGCTGTCGCTGTTGACGTTGCCGTCGGTCATGCTCAGTAGACTTCAGCATGTCCGCCTGCAAGCCTAATCGTCGTGCCTCGAACTCCTTGAGCTGCTGATTTTCCCCGCCTCTGTCCATCTTGTCTCTGGAGCGCCACTGGTCGTGAGCTGCCGAGTAGCCCGTCCAGCGTATTTTCCATTCCTCCACAGATTTACCCTTGACCATGCGTACACGATACGCCAGGATTTTGTCCACGTGAGCTTCCGCTTGCCCATCTACCATTACCGGGTCAGGTACGGGCAGTTGTGCTCGAGATGCAAACTCATCCTTGCCGGAGATGTACGGCTTCAGGCGGTGCTGCGCAAACACGTCGTGAATGCGCCAGTGCGGCGGTAGGGCCAACCGATATGCCACCGGTGCCCCGCGGTCCGCCTCTGCCAGCTCCGCCTGCAAATCGCTGTAGAAGCACTCCACCACGGTTACAGGTCCATGCCAGCGCTTACCGAGCTTTCGGCACAGCGCACGGTCCATCACCTTTTCCGTCAGATGACGAGCTTCGATCCACACCAGATCCCCCACTGCGTACTTATGCTGCTTGTGGCGCCGGTCGAACTGCTCCCGCTGGCGCTGCTGAGCCAACTCAAGGCGGCCACGCGCGTCCCGCAACTGCGACGAAAACTTCGCAGCCATCTCATGGGCGGTACCCACCCCCCCTTTCCGTCGCGCAGAGCCAGGGAGAGTTGCAGCTTCCAGGAAAAGGTCTAATTGAGACATCGGGGACACCCCGTAGCATAGCTCAAAGGGCGTGAACCCGGTGACATCACTGCGCGAGTCGTTGATAGCGAACTCCACGTTCGTCATGTAGAGGTCCCAGTCATCAGGATTGGCACCCACGAACGAGCGCAGCATGTCCTCCACCACCCGGTTGGTATGCTCCGCCTGTCCGTCCGAACGAGGGTTGTACGGGGTGGTAGAAGCCACCCGTACCCCCATAAGCCTCATTAGCTCACGCCAGAACGAGTCCTGGAACCTGGGGTCACGGTCACATACAATCTTCATGGGGGCTCCATGCTGCCTCCAGACAACGTCGAAGTAGATGCGGGCCACCGTTTGCGCAGAGCTGTCCCCAAAGTTCATGGGCATAAGGTGCACCATTTTGCTCAGCTTGCACATGAAGGTGACAAAGGCGTCGTTTCCTTGGGCGGTGAGCGGCAGCCCTGTAACGAAGTCCACGCTCACATCCTGCCAGTTGCGTTGGGGAATAGCGTGCGGATTCAATAATCTATCGGGGTAGGATGCCCGGGGACGAACCGCCTGACATGTAGGGCATGAGGCCACCCATCCTGCCACATCCTCGGAGGCATTCTTCCACCAGAACCTGCGGAGAACTCTCTCCAGTGTCTTCTCCCGGCCAGTGTGGCCTGCAGCGGTGGAGTCGTGGGCATCCTTGAAGACTACTTCTCGCAAAGGGGAGTCCTCGCCGAGAACCAACTGATACCGTCCTGCGGCTACACGCCATAGCACGTCCCCAACGATACGGAAATCCCTCGTGGCATGGTGCGGGGCCGCAAGGATCTCATCCCGCAGCTGCCGAAGAGGGCCGGCACGTGCATACTCATCGTGCAGGGACTCCAGGAATGTAACGTCCGTGGGGAGGCTCGTAGCATCGCGGGTCTCAGCAGCCTTACCCTGTCGCACTATAGGAGGCGCCACTCGGGGATGCCGTACTCTCGGCAACAGCTGTCGGGTAGGGGGAGCATGTACCACTAGCACGGGCCATGGAAGGTCGTGAAGTACACCGTCAGGAGTCTCGAACAGCTGCGTGGGTACTCCTCGTTCGTCATGGGTAGGTATCACTTCCACCAGCCTCATACCAGCCATTCTGAAGAGCCGCCTCCATTGAGGCATGCGGGCCTGGATGTCCGGTAGAAGGAACACTGCCGAGGTATGTGCGGGGTCTTGCCGCCATTCGTCCACATACTTACGCAACACCGCCTCGATGGAGATATGACTGCTGGAGTATGGGGGGTTGCACCAGACGTGCTTTCCCCGCCACTGTTGTTGCAGACAATCAGTCCAGTAGGCGTCCACTTGGCGGTTCCGTCCACCCAGGTCACAACACGCGTCGACGTCGAAGCTGCCGAACTGTCGTTGGAGGCGCTCAAAGACCTCCTTGCGCACCTTCCAGTCTTGTCGATCGGCTGGGGGCTTGGCGGTTCGACTAGACGGCCGAGCTGGCTGCTTAGGCCTTCGGGAATCCGTAGCAGGCCGTGTCGAGGTTTTCGGCGTGACGGAAGGAGTCGTCGTGGCAATGGGTTGTCGCAGCCGAGCACTACGACGCAATACCGGGGTGGTTCCCGGGGTGCTCGTTTCCTGCCGGTGCTTCCCAGATTCGGACAAATCAGCGAAGTAGTCGGTGGGAGCTCGCAGCATTAGTTGTGCTTCAGGCTGCATGTTGCATGTTGCATGCTCAGGCAAGCGTGTTGCATGCTCAGCTGGGCAGGTTGCATGCGAAGCTGAGCTGGTTGCATGCGAAGCTGAGCTGGTTGCATGCGAAGCTGAGCTGGTTGCATGCGAAGCTGAGCTGGTTGCATGCTCAGCAAGGCGTGCTGCATGCTCAGGCGAGCTGGTTGCATGCTCAGGCAAGCGTGTTGCGTGCTCAGCTGGGCAGGTTGCATGCAAAGCTGAGCTGGTTGCATGCTCAGGAAGGCATGCTGCATGCTCAGGCGAGCTGGTTGCATGCTCAGGCAAGCGTGTTGCATGCTCAGCTGGGCAGGTTGCATGCGAAGCTGAGCTGGTTGCATGCGAAGCTGAGCTGGTTGCGTGCGAAGCAAGGCATGCTGCATGCTCAGGCGAGCTGGTTGCATGCTCAGGCAAGCGTGTTGCATGCTCAGCTGGGCAGGTTGCATGCGAAGCTGAGCTGGTTGCATGCGAAGCTGGGCTGGTTGCATGCGAAGCTGAGCTGGTTGCATGCTCAGCAAGGCATGCTGCATGCTCAGGCGAGCTGGTTGCATGCTCAGGCAAGCGTGTTGCATGCTCAGCTGGGCAGGTTGCATGTGAAGCTGAGCTGGTTGCATGCTCAGTAAGGCATGCCGCATGCCCGGGTGCGCTGCCAGCCTGGAGCAGGCTTACCAGGGCTCGCTCCGCCACCTGAAGCGTCTCCACGCCATCCATCCATGACTCCATGGTGGCCACCCATCCTGGTACAGGGGGTGGCGGGTGGTCTTCAAAGATCTCCTCGACATCCAGCACGGAGAGCGGGTCCTTGGGGAGGTCCGTCTCCTTGTCTACAACACCGGCCTCCTTGAACCCATCCCGCGGGTCCTTGGTCACGTAGTCAGGTCGGCGGGATAGCGCATCGGGAACCAGAAGGAGGGCTCCCTTGACGTACTCCATCCGTGGGACACCGACTTCCACCAGGTCCATGTACCACCGTGCCTGTCGTCGGCTAAGCTCTCGTCCCGGGGACATTAGCCATTCCAGGGGGCGATGGTCACCTTGTAGCCGGAAGTCGGAGGAGAACAGGTAGTGCCTCCAGGTGCCGGTGGTGCAATGGTGCAACGCACAGAGCTCCCTTTCGCCGGTGTGGTAATTCTGCTCCGCTGCAGAAAACTGCCGACTGTCGTAGGCGATCACCCTCATACCGTCCCCCGTATCTTGCATGAGTACGCCTCCTAAAGTAACTCCGCTTGCGTCCGTTTGTACCAAAAACGGCGCTGACCCATCCGCGGCTGCCTTCATGTCGGGCAATGCCAATACCGGGGCTGAGGAGAGAGCGGTCTTCAGCTCGTCGAAGGCCCATTGTTGGAGTTCTCCCCACTGCCACGGTACGTCGGTCTTGCTAAAAATAGCCTTAAGTATGGTGAGAATACAAGATCTGGCTCATCTGACTCTAATCTCTTCTAGGATGCTTAAAAACTGAAAGTTTTTTGCTATTTGTGCTATTCCGCAAAGTTTTATCATAGTCCCCAGCGGTCTTGCTTATTTATGTCTCAGAAGGAAGCTTGCACTTTCCCCCCCCATACTTAAGCTCACACTTAAGGAATCAGCAACAAATCTTAGCATCCGCGACATCTGGCAAAAACCCAGTAAAAAGCGGTAACTCGGGTCCACTAAAGACGTCCAAGCGCATATCTTGCCAGCTCTACAGCCGTCGGAGTGGACCTGCCTGCAACATTCTTAAGATCAAGTCATAAATCTTGTCCAGAGCCTCAAGAAAAAGCAATCCGACGCAGATCCCAATCAAATCCTCCACAAAGAAGGTCTCGTAGCGAAACTTCTCCGTGTTTTTAGTGCACGTAACGCGCGTAATTCGAGCCGCCGAACGCAAGCAGAGACAGCCCAAAACTCAAAAACGAAAAGTCGCCCAAGTCATCTTGCAGTCGCATCTTAAGTTCCCACAGAAGATCCTCAACCAAATCTTGAACAAAGAAGGTCCCATAGCGAAACTTTTCGTGTTTATAACGCAAGCACTGCGCGTAGTTTGAGCCGTCAAACGTAAGCTGAAGCCGCTCAAAACGCAAACACAAAAGTCGCCATCTCCAACATCTTGTAACTCGCAGATCCCACAGGTCCATAGAACGTTGTCATCATCTGAGAACCAATTTGTACCAGGCACACTCCTGATAACTTATGCATCTTTATTTCTTTATTTTTCTTTCTTTTCTTTTATCTTCTTTCTTTTCTTTTTATCTTATTTACTGTTTTTGGTGCTTCACATAGGCTTCTAGCCTTATATTCCACTGTTTTTACTTCATGACAAACACTGGCTATACAGCCTAGTATTACATTCACTTTTCCGAAATATGTATGGTCTCGAACCTCCTACATCATTTCCTTATGTATAGTCTTGGCGCCATGCCTAATCCTAACATGTAAAACTTCCTTAATTCATTTCTCTTGATCAACACTAACTGAGGTCCACTTTTCCAAGCTTCCCTTTCAACATGTTGCTCTCTAACAATCACTAGCAGGATTCCTGTATTGACATCTGCCATCGACCAATCATGTGCACATATATGCCTGATTCTGGTACTCCTCCACCAATCATCAGGCAGATCACGATATTGCCATTGCAGATCTTTCTGGAATCCACC
>LGRX02016146.1:0-18333 GCA_001247695.2 Cymbomonas tetramitiformis
CACAAGTCATGCCAACCATGGGGCACACACATCACTGCCCACAACAGTTCCGAAGGCGCAGTCCCTTGTCCAAGCGAAGGTGGCCTGCTGCAAGACACTTGGCCGCACACAGACTGCCACAACTGTCATTAAAGCAAGTGTAGCCACTTGTTGCACACGGGGCCAGCGGCAGCGGCATGGACCCCCTCCCCTCAAGTCTCCACGAGGGAGTCGCAAGTCTCAAGCGGGCCGCTCTGCACTGTAGGGCTCGAATGGGCGCAGCACCTTGCCGGTGAGGTCCTTGGTCACGTGCACGTTGTAGCACGGATGCCACACCTTTGGATACTTGTATTTCTCGTCATTACACGAGGTGATGCGCGAGATAGTCCCTGCAGTAAGAGAAGGAGCAAGGCTGAAAGTGGAGCAAGATCACCTCGGCAAGAGGAACAGCCCAGTTTCTTATCCACTGAGCAACGCGTGCGAGATGGCGCTGAGGACTCTGAGCACGTGCATGGTCGAGGTGAGCGCTCCGGGATACCGGGAGAGAAGAGGAGGGGGCACTTGAGGTTGGGATGGGAGGAGAGAGGAGAGAGCACGGGGAGATTCCAGGTCGGACAGGGAAAAGAGGAGGGAGCATGGGAGCAGTTCTGGTCAGACAGGGATGAGGCAGGCTGTACCTCGCATACCGACCTTGAAGTGCGAGTACACGAGACCTTCGGATTGCCAGTCGCCGTAAGGGTTACACACCGTGGAGAAGATGACGTGGATGCGACCTGGGCAACCGTGTGCCTCAAAATTATCTGCACATCCAACGCCGCTGGAGGGCGAAGGGGTGCAAAGGGGGAGGGCGGTGGGGGCACAGCACGATAGCGAACAGCACAGCACCTCGGCATTTCTCGTACATCGTCTGGGATCCGACATCCACTTTCGCCGGGACGTCGTCGAGGCCTCCTTCCTTAGCCTCGAGCAACTCGCCTGTGCCCCAAAGCCGCGAACGAAGCTCTAAGCTTCTCCAGGCTCGGGTTGGAAACTTGGTAGTGTGCAAACAGGTTGCTGCACGCACAAGCTGTCGGGACTTCATATTGCTCACCTTTCGCAGGAAATAACACCAAAAGAGCATCCAAAAGAAAAGCCTATTCGCTTTAGGGCGTATGTGTGTGGAGTGACTATGCAGTTTCATCTTCATGCTACACCATGAGCACTATCTTAGATCTCGGGTCGCGGCAATGCTTTCTTCAGAAATAAAAAGCACTGGTGGAGCGCTTGCTTTGCAGCAGGGCGCACAGTGGGGTGACGAAAAGAACGGTAAGTTCACAAGCGTGCCTCAGGCGCCTGGTTGCGATACTGTCTACGGATCATTGGATCTGAAACGACGTACCTTTTAAGTGATCCTGCTCCAGCTGCTTCCATTCCTGCTCCTCGGAAGAAGTTGCAACCACCGTCTCAAGGGGATCTTGTTTCCCGTCCCCTTCGGCCTATGGCACGTAAGTGCGATTATGAGTAATTTGGCTCAAGTTGGGATGTCACCTTGACCGAGCCAAGTACAAAACACTGAGCTGGCTTGACGTCACTTTCGGGGCGGACATAAGCAGGCGTCTCTGTAGACTGGATATGCAAGGCAGAAATACGATACAGGCTCCGGAACGATGCCCTATAGTGTCCTGTATAACGTTTCATACCCCTCGAGCAGACGCGCAGCATTGCTTCAACATGCTAACTGGCAATACCGCACAAGCTGGATATGCACATGCTTGTTCCACAAAGCAAAGCCGGCGTTGATCTCATACCGAGGGTGTTTGCAGTTCGGGGGTGTGGCTGGATGGGTGCGCCACGGAATACAGGCTCCATAAACAAACCGTAACGCCTAGTGCGCTCACTAGTAGCAGATAAACACACAAACATCCGGACTGCTGGGCTACTGGAGGCTTCGCTGGTCTGCGACGCTTCATCATGTTCACCGGCATGACAGATTCTATGGCAGGGGCTCGATAAGTGTCGCCTTCAAGAGCAAAACAGAAATATCACTAAAATCAGATCCTGATCACAGACGTAAAGCAGTGATTCCGTCAAGTAGAGTCAAGACTTTGACCGGGTAGAACAGAATGTAGTTTTGCTGCAACTCTGAACGAAGTTCTGTGCCAGTGGCACGGACTGTTACCACTCGATAAGTTCAGCTTTCTCAGAACTTAGTCGCCCAACTACGCCACACGACTTCCTCCCTGTTCCTCGCCCTGCCTTGCCTACCTTTGCCAATCACCCCTACAACCGAACAGCGTTATCAGACTCGAAAATATATCGCTGTCGCCATTTCCATTACAGTACTGTACTGTTGGACTGTCTCTTCAATTCCAACTACTGTATGACTTTCGACTGCAAGATTGATGGGACGTTCATACCAGCCGGCGATCGATTCAATTTTCTCCGATCGCAAATCTGAGTTCAGATCCGAGACGAATCGGGGGTTTCCAGTGCTCAAAACAGGTTCTATTTTTCGATTTCGACTTCGGGAGGCCCCGCTATGAGCGTTGACCGACCCCCAATTTGACCGTTGACTTTCCCCCCCATGAGGAGGCTCCCAAGCCATTAATGTGCATTTCTTGTGCCAGCTATTCCACTGGGCCATTTTCACTTCTGAGACCATATTGGAACATGGCACATGTTACTCTCACAAGTCAGAGCCTCCGGACGCGGCGATTTTCTCCCGGTTTATCGATTTTTTTATTTTCTGTGGTAGTCCGGAGGCTCTGATACTATTCGTAAGAGGCCAAAATGAAGGTGTTCCAAAGGCCTTGAAAATTTCAGCGTTCTGAGAATGGGTTATTCGAAGCAGAAGTTCTGCTTGGAACGGCGGGGCCAAAAAGTGAACTGGCTCGCCAGGAACGCAGACCAAAGAGTTTCCAGACCAGACTTCTGCACTCTGCAGATTGACGAATATCAAAAGTGGCATAACTTTTGAACGCATTTGCCATTTTGGTTGATCCAAAGATCGGTCTTGATTAGATTACCACCCTCGTTTCGAATATGCACATGAAAATGTGGTGTGTGGTACTCATTGTCTAAGTGTACCGTATCTCACACGACCGCGCCTTCTGCTTTTTAAGCTAAAATATCATTTTGCATGATTCACTTCGCAAACCTGCCATGTTTCTACTATCGAACATGTTGTTACAAACCACTTGGCTCCCACCTTCAATAATATGCCAACCTCGTATATATATATATATATATATATATGTAACATTTATCGCCGATGAGTAAGGCAACGCCTTCTCGAACGATCTACCTGAGTCCTGCTCCCCTAAACATGATACCGCAAAGGTGAAGCATTCCACGTAGCATGGAAGCATGGTGACAAGGCACCAATGTGAGCGTGTCTCGCCACCGCCGTCGGAAAACATCAACAGGTCGTGGAGTCACGCACGATGGAGATGGAGGCGGAGTGGGCGGTGGTGGTGATGAAGTGAGAAAACCCAGGGGTGCCTGGCCCTGGCCGGTGGTGCCCCGCAGGCCGGGTCTGATGGGACTTTCACTCTGCTAAATGGGGGTGGGGGTTCACATAGAGGGTGGGGGTTCACATAGCTGCCTAGCACTTCCCCTGCGGCCTTTACAACCTCGGTTTCTTTCCTATTCTTCGTGCAAAGTTCCTGAATGCTGGGCGCTTCCTCTATGGTGCCACTCTCGGGTAGGACTCCCGTTTCATGTAGTATGCATCTTTCCCTTGCATGACGCCTACACATCCTGGACAGTTTTTTCAAAAGTGTCTTCACCCCACGGTGTGGGACCCCGATCCCTTTAAGCACCTTACCAAAGCCTTCTGGTAAGTATCCCATGAGAGCAAGTTCCTCCGGCCACTCCACGGCATTAAGGAAGGGGGTTCCTCCTGCATTCCTGTGCTCACCATCCAAGTGTGCTCCAGGGTACTGGCTTCGTTGCTCCACATTATTCCTGCCCCCAACCCACGGGCATAATCGGGGTGGCAACAGACAGTCTCTCTCACTAAGGGTTTGCTCAATCATATCCGGGTGCAGGCCCGTTTCTTTGAGCAATTTGGGGGTAATCTTTTTATGCGGGACTACATTTATGAACCATTGAAGCAGCTTGTATTGCAGTTTCTCATTATCAAGTTTCTTACTGACGGGGCATCCCATGCTCTCACTATCCATGGACATTGTGACTACATCTGAGTACGCTTGTCTTTGTAACATCCCTCCCCTGGCATTGTGTAGGGTCCTTTACCTGACCAGTAATCATGTGGGATGAACGGTATGGTCCCCCTTGGGTATTTGAAGATTAACTTAAAACCTTTTCCTGTCCACTTTTTGAGGTTCTTTGGAGATAATGGCAGGATCCAGATTCCCTCGAATCCCTCCGAAGTCCTGGCCGCCTCTAAGCCACGGGACAATGTCTGCATAACAGCAGATGCTTCCTTTAGGACCCCGCCATCAAAGGGTGGGTTTCCATAGACCTTTTTCCCTTTTCCAATGACACTGTTGATATATGCATCTCTTGCAAGTCCATCCCATCCTATTTTCCCTTTGTGGCAAAAGGGTCTGAGCCCTAGCTGCAAATTCTGCTGGCGGGGGCGAGCTTGCGCCGGAGCTCGAGATCCGGAGAAAATCAGGGATTCGGGCCCGAAGGGCCCGAATCACTGATATTATGGTGATTTTGGCCCGGAGGGCCAAAGTAGAATTTCAGGGATTTTGGCCCGCAGGGCCAAGGAATTGAGGGATTTGGCCCGTTGGAGTAGGAACGATAGTCTAATCAACCTGACAATCCCTAACTCTCAGTACACATTGCTTTCTCGCTACTCCCTTATATGGAACATGGTATATATATCATTATTTTGGTGCATTGCGGTATTCACCTTTCTTCATATCTTGATATCTAGTTCATGAAGCTTCGTTGTGTATGTAGGAAGTCAACTATATTTGAAATGTGAGTTGAAACAAAGTCATGTGTATGGCATTAAGGAATAATCTGAGTGGACTATTAAGACCTAATTTCTCTTTAAGGAATCTATAAAAATTCGAAAAGGAATATTCCCTATTTTCAAAATTTTCAAAAATCAAAACCGCAGGCGAAAACCACGGCGTGGTTAGCAGACCACGGGCGTGGTTAGCAGCAGCGCAGACAGCGCTAAAACGCTCCTGAAAATTTCAGGATTTGGCCACGGGTGTGGTTAGCAGCAGCGCGGACAGCGCTAAAACGCTCCTGAAAGTTTCAGGATTTGGCCACGGGTGGGTTGGAGCGGCTGACGCGGATGACAGCTAAACGCTCCCGAGAATTAGTGGATTTGGCCACGGTGTGGTTAGCGGCGATGGACAGTGCGCTAAAAAGTTGGGTTTGTACACGGTGTGGTTAGCGCAGGCGCGAAACAAGTAAAAACGCGCTCCCGAAAGATTCGAGATTTGGCCCGGGTGTGGTTAGCAGCGGCCAGAACGGCGCTAAAACGCTCCCGAAAATTTCAGGATTTGGCCACGGGTGGTTAGCGGCAGCGTATGGGCTAAAAACGCTCCTGAAAGTTTCAGGATTTGGCCACGGGTGTGGTTAGCAGCAGCGCAGACAGCGCTAAAACACTCATAAAGAAACTCTGGACCCTGAAGGGGTGAGGGCGGCGTGTGCAGGGTTTGAACCACAAACATGACCTCCAGACCAAAATCACTGCCCGTCCTCACCAAGAGCAACCTATCCAACGGCGATTTCACCGATCTGGCCAATGAGCTCAGCGCGTTCGTCAGCAACCTCGTATTCGAAAAGAACACGAACCGAGACGTGGAACTCACGCGCGACGAAGTCAACAAGATCAAGGGCACGTTGCTCGGCTCCCTGCCCGCCATCTTCAACAGCACGGAGGACGCCACCCGCGCCATCAGCCGATTCGTGCTGGCCCCCAACAGCGCAAGCAAGACGTTGCCTCAGCTGATCTTGGAGGAGACCGAGCTGTACCCTCCTCAGACCGGGTACATGTGCGAACCCATCACGTTCACACGTGAAGACAACTTCCAGGTGTTGACCAGCCAGGGCATCGACTGGGACGCCGCATGGCGCGTATTGTTCTTCCTCCTCAGGCTGAAGTGCGCAGACTTGTCCGCCGACACCGCTCAGGAGGAGATCCAGAACTTGCGGATGTTGGCCAGCGAGGACCCGAACGCCCTCAAGGACCGGTTGGTAAGGCTCATGGATCGCGTCAACCTGCCCCACGACTCGACGCAGAAAGTGATCAACCCCCAGACGGCCGGCCTGATCATGCTGCAAGCGCTGCCCCCGCACCTCGCGGGCATCGTCCGAGAACGGTTCAGCAAGACGATGAACGTCAACGAGGAGTACACACTCGCCGAGGTGACCGAGGTCGCGCAGGATGTGCACACCAGACTGAAAACCATAGAGACAAAAATCATGAAGACAAACCTGGAACAGCAAAATCTGGTCCAGTACGTGGGTGCGTACGCAGAGGGGCCCACCAACTCCACACTGGCCGACATGCTGATCACCGGCCAGCACAAGCACAACCTCGGTCTGCCTTCCCAGCCATTGATTCCCCCACGCACCTCCACCATCCGGAGCGTCAGCCCGCGCCGCCGCTTGCCGGCTCCGCGAACCGCAGATAGCAACTTCGACCCGTCCGGGCTAAACCCCGCCGGACGGAAGCTTCTGGGTCAGATCACGCGCCAGGCACCTACCTCCTCCTTCAACACTGAGCCCGCAGCAGTCAACCCCCGCGCCACGAACAACGTGTGCAGTGAGAACCTTGGCGGGCCCAATGGCGACTGCACCTTCTGCCATCAGCCACTGCACCTCTTCCACAGCCCCACGCTGCCCTGCCACATCAGCGGCAAGACTACCTTATACGACAATTGGGTCAACAAGGGGAAGATGCCTGTCGCGCTACGACCCCTGATGAACATGCTGATCGTGAATCACGACCGCGTCGCCAAGGGCCAGAAGCCGTTGACCAAGGTGGAATTTGACCAGCAGTTCTGCAGCGGCAACGGCAACCTCAGCTCCTCCAACCACGCCGTCCCCGCCGGCAACGAACCCACGTGGCAATGTCATAGGGGCCTGCACCGGGACTCCCAGTCAGGGTTGCCTATACAGATTCCAGCATGCCATGTTAGGGTGATTCTATGGTTTGGTGTCACGTCACGGAGTCGGTAGTCGGCCGACTATTTCTTTGATCGCAGCACGCTGGTTGGCTAGGGCGACGTAGGTCGACGTCGGCCGACGGGCATGTCAGGCAATGTCACGCTCCAACTTTTCCGAGTTTTTGGAGTCGGCGAGTTGTAGAAAGGCCTGAGGCCCGTCGTTGTATCTATCTGGTTTCGGAACTTTGTCGCGATGTCGGCATGTCGTCGTGTCGTGTCGGATGTCGCTGTCGCGTGACCAGTTACAACGATGAAATTTCTCTGGACTGCATGACGTTCTGTGCGTACGTGGCGTCCGGATTTATATTTCTTTCCCCCCATCGGGTGGCACAAATGCCTCGATCGTTGAAACGCACGTGCTAGATTCACTATTTCGCTTTCCCCCCACAAAACGCGGTCATGTCTTTTTGCCGACGTGGAACCGAAAACCCGACATGCCCGACATGCGCGACATTAAATGCCTGTGCGCCCTTAAAAAAGTTTTGATCTAACGATAGATTTTAAATTGACGCGACATAGGACGACAAAAAGGAGACAAAATGGGTCGACATGATCTTTTTGGGGTCGACATGATCTTTCGTTTTCGAAGACATGCAGAGATAGTGTAGACCCCAAAAAGATAATGTCGACCCTGTCGCATGTCGGTCTGTCGCGTTTCAGAATTTTTCAACCAATCAAATCGCCGTGATCAAAAACGCGACAGACCGACATGTCGTCGAAATTCCCAAACCAGATACAACGACGGGCCTGACATGCCTGACATAAAGAATCTTCGTCGACTTTCCGTCGCCTCATGCACTGTGCATCCTTCGATCTAATGGAGGCCTGATTTTTTTGACGGCTTTCGAGAGAGACGACTCTCTGCCGACTAAATCTACGTGCCACGTCGGAAAAGCGACTCGCACCTTCTGTATTTTTCAGCCTGATGTTGCGTCCCAAGCACCGCTTTCAAAGAAATAACTTGATATTTCTGCTACGGTGAGCCTATGATTATGATATTATTCCGAAGTTATAAGACCTATAACTTCGTAATGATACGTTTCATTGTGTTTTCCGTAGTGAACTTTTTTATTGGACATGATGAGCGCGTGCGTAAAGATCCCCGCACGTTTTCATCATTGTACCGCTATAAACGGGACAATTGGAACAAACGTTTTGCAGTCTCAAACTTATGAGTGTTCGAACAGCGTGCAACTCTCTCCAACACTTTATAAGTATGTAATGAAATTAGTTTCAGTCGCTGTCTTGAGCATCCGCAGAAACGCGGATGCCCAAAACGCGTTTCAAGTCCGCAATGCGAACCCCCTTCGCGGCTTGCTCACATCCGCGAATACGGATGGAATAACGCCAAACGCGCTATCACGCAACGTTAACTTAAGTTAACTTTGCGTGAAAACTTGGCGGAGACTCATCTCTGTACATCTCGCTACGCAATCGTTTAGTACCGCAAGGGTACTCACTCCCGGCGAGCATCCTAAAACGCGAAGTACGGCTTCTTTCGCTACGTTTCGAGTGTCAAACGACGCACATATATCACAGTGAAAACATGTTTAAAATGTTGTGATACATGTTGCGAAATTTGCAAAGTAATTGCCAAAATTCATGTGCGGACAGCAGCCCGACGCATGTTTCAAAGGGTCCTTCCGGGTCAACGCTCAACGGTGGGATAGTAGGCTTACCACACCGGTCAGATGAAAAATCGCACGGTCTTCCCGATTTCTGATGTGGAGGAATATTTCCTACGATTGGGAATCTACGTCATGTCGGGGAGGGCTTAATGGGAAAATTTCATTCTATAAAGGGTAAAGGTAGATGCGCCGGAGGTTCACGGAACATGACAGACGTCATCGCGACTGTCATGTGACGGAATCACAGGTTCGATGAGACACAGCCGGCGCACCGGTTTTTTTAAATGGGTGTCACAGTAATACTACAGACGCTGGAATTCAGAATAGGAATTAATTACAACGCCTGTCATCCGATGACATCTCGCATGCGTTGACTTTCTGATCGTCTGAAGAAGCGACTAAGAGCTGCGCACCAACAATCAGTGCTCATAATTTTCTCAACGTTCCTTCGCCTTGTGGGGCGGCAGGTGCTTGACTGTTGTAATATGCGCAGGGATTGTTTGAATGTTCGACTACTTTTTATTTGTCAGTTTGCTTATGTTGATACTTTAAAAGCTCACGATGATAGCGGGTGTGTCGCAGATATTCCGATGGATGCCGAGGAGGGACGCGTTCTTTTGAGATGTGGAAGTCTAGGGCAACCTAGCTTGGGATGAAACCCAACCACATCGGACTCGTGGTCACTTGTTCATTTAGCCACCTTGCATGTGTACGCAAAGTTTGAGGAGCATCGACTTAGGATAGGGCATCGGCTGTTTTATTTTATGGGTTTGTGGCTAATTTGCGACCTCTTGAGGTGTGGAAGTCGAGGTTGGTGTATGCCAACCTTGCTTGGGCTCAAACCCAACCACATCGGACTCATCACATTCACACTTTTTTTAACTTCACTGCCATGCGTTATGTTTTTTGTTGAAGTTGGGATGGGTCTTAGGCTGATTTCTTTTTTGGGTTTGAAGTTATTATCTTCGAGCCCAAAAAGAAATTCAGCCATTGCCTTGAAGCCACGCTATACACCTCACACTTGGTAGTTGTATTGCTTGAACATTCTTCTATTGATACACACAACGACGAAGCCGCAGGTTGCGTAAAGCTTAAGGTATGTAAGCAAAGATGATTGGAGTGTATGCACTTTCCATGAACCCAAAAACGAATTCAACCTAAGACTATAATATAATCCTAACATTATAAGACGCAACTTTGCATTACTACTGAAGCTAAATTAAAGATATCAATATGAGTCCGATGTGGTTGGGTTTGAGCCCAAGCGAGGTTGGCATACACCAACCTCGATTTCCACACCTCAAGAGGTCGCAAATTAGCCACAAACCCATAAAAATAAAACAGCCGATGCCTTATCCTAAGTCGATGCTCCTCAAACTTTGCGTACACATGCAAGGTGGCTAAATGAACAAGTGACCACGAGTCCGATGTGGTTGGGTTTCATCCCAAGCGCTAAGTTGACAAATGCCAACTTAGAATCCCACATCACGAGGTGCGTGCCTATTGGCGAAAAGAGAAAGTTGCTTTACAAAATATGCGCTGCTAATCCCACCTGCACACTCCGTCAAATGATGAAAAAGCAAGACGCAAAACAAGTATCACAAGCAAAACACGTGAACAATTCAGGACAGTATCATAGCAGCCTCACAGACTGCTCGCCCAGTTAGGCGAAGGATTGTTTCTGACGGTTGTAGGCGCCAACCTTCTTTCTTAGCGTGGTCAAGCTCAACGGACCGCGAACGATAGAGTTAAGAGTTAGAGTACGAAAATAGTGTCACAGCAAATCGCGTGATCGATGGGCTTGGCATGAAATCAGAAATGAAGAAATGAATTAAAAAAAACCGGTGCGCCGGCTGTGTCTCATCGAACCTGTGATTCCGTCACATGACAGTCACGATGACGTCTGTCATGTTCCGTGAACCTCCGCTCCGACGCGGCGCATCTATCTTTACCCTTCTATAAACTGGTGACAGTCGTGAGTCGGCCGACGCACCGTGACGTGACGTGACACCAAACCATAGAATCGGTCTTAGCTCATCGGATCAAAGCACACATGAGCATCCCGTCGTTGGTGACACCGTGACACCTGTATCACCCGTCAGCGTCACTCGTCAATTCGGAACACGGCAAGAAGCCTTCTCAGTCACTGAGACGGCTCTTATGGCCTCCGACCGATTAGAAAACCTCAGTTTTCAGATCGGTTCCCGGTGACTGTCATACTTCCAGTCACCTGTCACAGATCAGAAAACTCTCAGTCATCGAAGAAACCCGCCTGCGCCTCATCCTCAGGCCTGTGCTACACCGAAACTTGGGAAAGCAAATGTGTTGATCGCAGCGATTTCATTGGCTCCTGTCGCGACTGTCATCCGGCGATGTCATGCGAAGTCATGCGAAGTCATTATTTGTGAAATGCCAAAAAGCAAATAATCGTCCAACATTTGCACCAAATGTCACCCAAATGTCGCCTGGGACAAATCCTGGATCATCAGATCAAAAAGTCGGGAACGGTTCAGAGAGACCACCGGCTAGCTGGGGTGCGAAGATCGTGTATCGCTGGACTAGAATATGCTGCATATTCCAATCACAGACACTGTTCAAGATGGGGTCGTCTAGTTTTCGACGTGGAGTGTTCCACATGCTTCCGCTCGCTCGGAAAATCAGAATTCTGCACATATCCTGCACATATCGCGCGTTTGCCCGAAATATTCCTTTTTAAGTCGTTTCGCACGTTCGATAAGGCGAATGTCGATTTTATTCTGATCGCGCGGACTGTGATTTATAGATTTAATAACTCGTCTGAAAATGATCGCCGGGTCATATGGAGACTGTATGACCCGGCGAAACGAATCTTATTTGCTTCTCGACAGTGTACCAAAATCCGGTGTAGCACAGGCCTCAGCTCATCACTATCGAATATGATACATCCTAATATCATCGACGCGACGGCCAGAATTTTTCAGAAAAGACGACGATGAACAATAGGTTCGATAAAGGCCTCAAACAGAAACACGCTCTTCGATCGACGGAAAGTTGCTACTTCAACGGCTGTCGTCGTTCAATGTTGTCCAACACTCATCCCAGATTATCGGTTTCGTTCGTACCTCAATCCGGACCTCGTTCAACTAGCAACTGAAAGTGAAACCAAGGCAACATTTTCGAGCGTTATTAGTTGCAACAGCAGATTTCTCACAGTCGATTATTAAAATTTTGACAGACTTGGTGACGTGATCCTGAAGAAATGGCCGTAACTTTTGACCTGTCTGGGGAAGGCGAAATTCCCATCACGCTCGTTGACATTCAAACCCTCGCAATCGAGATGGGTTATGCGAAGCCAAACGTGGATCCTAGCAAGCCTTTGACTGCCAGGGCCAACATGAAAGACTTTTTTGATATGTATGGGGTGAAGGCGCTCACAAACTTTAAGAAGAGGTTTTACACCGAAAAGTTGGCCCCAATCCCTCCTGGTGGCACACCGATGCTCCCACCATCCAAAAAGGTGGGACGCACCGATAACCACACTTCGCACGTTTCCTGTTGTTTTTCATTTTCTCGGCAGCCTGTAGTGTTTGTAAACAGATAGGGATATATATTTTGATTCACAGCAAGGCCAGTTTGTTGGTCTTCGCGAGCCGTTTACCGAGTTTTCAGCTCGGTGGCCCTTTCCTCTGCAACGCCTTACACACAAGATGGCTGTCTATCCACAAACTGTTCAAAATAGGTCGTGCTCAGCGATTCTATTTGCGCTTCCCTCTCAAACTATACTTTGCAAACGGTAGTGTTGCTCCAGCCCGCGCAACTGCGAGTATGCTTTTCAAACGCTCGGAGCATTGTGAAGGTAAGTGGGCTTATGCGGCGACTTTCCTGCAGAAAGACGAAGCCCAGGAGGAATTCAAAGCAATCAAGAAAGTGGAAGTGGACCCGAGCACAATTCCTGATGTCGCCCAATACGCCGAACTCACGCAGAAGGTGGCCGGGCTGAAGTGGAGAGTTATCTCAAGACCTGGCGGTGCCACTATGAAGCCTAATGACTTCTACCGTTTGATGGGTAAGGTCTCTTACAAGCCTGCTACGTGACTGTAGAGATACATACCCGATCTATTGTCCTCATTTCTGACCTGGTTTCTCAACGCTGGATGTGCTCACTCGTGCTTGTTTTGGTCGGCTCAGCCTGCATAACCCAGGTAGACAAGGGAGACAACACAACAGAAAAACCTATGTGGGCTGACCACGGTGGCCTCGATTTCGATGGACGGGAATCCTGGGACGCCTGGACTGCTCTTAAGGTGAGAACTCTGACTTGGCAGCATCCTTAAAGTGGACGCTCTCTCAGCTTCGAGAGCAATCCGCAGGCATGCCGAAGCGCACACGCCCCTTTCCTCTTGTCATCTTCCCCTGATGAAGGGCATGAGCCTTATAGGTCTTTCCCTTCGGACCGTGGCCGTAAGGGGGGGCTGTGAGCGTCTTCTGGAAGACGGGCATACCGCTTTATGACTCTTGCCCCATCGGGCAGTGGCTGCGAGTGGGGCTCTGAGCGTCGCCTTGATGAAGGGCACCCCGCTATATGGCGCTCCTCCCTTCGGGCCATGGCTGCGAGAGGTGCTTGCAGATTTATCGCTCCTGCCCTTGGGGTCGTTGGTTTGAAGGGGCGACCCTTGCTCCACGTCCACCGAGAGCAGGAAGGCTTAAAGGGACTCTCTGGGTGAGGTTTGAAGGGGTGACCCTTGTCTACGTCCACCGAGAGCAGGGAGGCCAGGTGACCTCCCGGGGTGAGGTTTGAAGGGGCGACCCTTGCTCCACGTCCACCGGGAGAGCAGAAGGGGCTTAAAGGGACTCTCTGGGGTGAGGTTTGAAGGGGTGACCCTGCTCCACGTCCACCAGGAGAGCAGGAGGCTTAAAGGGACTCTCTGGGTGAGTTTGAAGAGGGTGACCCTTGCTCCACGTCCACCGAGAGTAGGAAGGCTTAAAGGGACTCTCTGGGTGAGGTTTGAAGGGGTGACCCTTGCTCCACGTCCACCGAGAGCAGGGAGGCTTAAAGGGACTCTCTGGGTGAGGTTTAATTTCGGGGACAAGTTGCGCCACGCGGCTGCGGAGTGTGGAGACGAGAAGTTTCGCTCGCTGTGTTTTACGAAACTTCCGAATATTTGTCACCGTGTCACACCGCGCGTCCATAGATCTGGAAACTTGCTCCTCCTCACGAGGTGAAGGGTCTGCCAAGGAACACTTGCGATCTGGATGCATTCAGTGCAAGAGCATCCTATTTCTCTTGACACACCTGAAAATGCGAGTTAGATGCGTATTCCCCACAACGACGAGAAACTATGTGGGGAGACTTTGCTGTGATGCCTACTGCAAAAGCACTCGATACCTACGGAACTTTTTGTACTTCTGCTTCTGGAGTGCTGGCATTTGGGAGCTTTTTCTCAGAGACTCGAGCCTTATTGACAAACCTCATCCGGATGAGGAGCACCTTCATGTTTAAAAAATCGGCACATTTTTTCTTGACAGGCACCTCAGGCATCGTCTCTCTGAGGTTGCAATGCTCAAGACCAGCGAGTATACACCCCTCAAACTAACTACCGTGGTGCATATGGACCTCAGAGTCACTAGCTTATATGTGTTTAAGTCTTGCTTTCTCACTGTTGCAGGGTAAGTCGGCAGAGGACGCCAAGAAGACGTTCTGTTTGACTTGGGCTGAGGCACACGCCGACTCGAAAACAAACTTCCGTGCATAGAGTGCTTTCAACATCTCATGATTTGAGCCTGCACGCATTATGTTCTTCAGGTGCTGTGCCGTGAACTGTGCGAGCTGCCTTGCTTTGTGAACCTTTTTCGACTACCGTGGCCTTTTGTAATTAGTGGTGTTTGATTTATAGGTCTGAACAATTGCCCACGGCATAATAATATCATGTTGAGATGCTTGCCTTCCAATTCAGTGAATGAACTCAACTTTTTTAATTGCTAGTGCTTCTCCTACGCCTTCCCTGCCAAAGATGATAACTGTAACAATTGAAAGTCCAATTATAATACCTACATTTAAGTATTACAATATATTGAATCAATCTTAATAGTCTGATGAGAAACGGCGAGAACATCCCGGCGGATATATATATTTTTTGCGCTGGGACAACCACAACACATGGGAATATTCAGATTATGACCGGCCGTCTACTAGTTTATGCACAATTTGGATAATAAATATCAATTGTGAACGGTGACGATGCGAATAATAACAAGTAATGATAAAAAGGAATAACGATCCTTAGTGGGTTGAATGTGAAAGTAGTAAGGCACCGACTATAGGGCACACTTTTTTATCACTATAAAAACCCTATGACATATGTCATAACCCTATGTCATATATGTCATAAGTCATACAAGAAAATGACAAGGAAATATACAATAAATAATTACGTAATAAATGATAAATAAATTACGTAAATAAATGTGTAACAAAATAAGATTTAGATAAGTTCTAAAATAAATTTGAATAAGTTCTTAAATAAATTATATAAATGATGTATATTATTGCATATATATATATATGTAATTGTTCTTAAGTTATTTTATGGAAGTTTGATAAGTCTTTTTACAAGTTCTCTATTATTACCACTTATTTTCAAATTATTTATTTTTGTGCTAGGAGGCAAGCACAAGAGCAAGAAAAACGGCTGAGTATAAAACGCAAGAGTACTAAGTACGGAGTACAGTAGGACCGATCAGAATGATGTTGATGTGAGGTGCCTAGCCTGTTGTACGGAGTACTCAGTACAGTAGAGTCATGGAAAGAGTTCATGAGCCTTGCATAAGAACTCTAAGTGTAACCAGTTTCGGGGATGAGAACTGAACTGCGAATTGTAACATAAAAAGTAAGAGCCGTAACTGTTGTATATTGTGTATAGAAAGCATACACTTGAAAGCAAAAGCATAACTATAAAGATTTACGAAACCGAAACCTTGTAGTTGACCAACCGTAATCATACCTCGTGCGGTCGTTTAATAAGTATAGATATAATAAGTCCGAAACCGTAAGGAAGAAACAAGCAAGAGTGGAGACTCATACAAAATGGTAATTAGTTCGTGTTTTCACGTTGCTTCCCTGTCTTTTTAGCGCGAATTCTGATCATACCCACCTTGCCTTGCGCGATTAGCGAGCGTAGTGCGACACTACGAAATCGAGAATGTCTGTGCTTTCGTTTGCGTTGCGCGGCGGTGTGTGGGTTTGAGGGTTCCAGGTGTCTTGGAACCGCGTTGGCGTAGAGGAATCTAGCCCGACGACAATCTTTTGAGGTGCGCGCGTTGCCTTTATCCTAGCACGCATAGCACGCACGTACGGCCTATCGCCGTATTTTTTACTCACAGGTCGCGGGAAATCCAAATCGCCTCAGTTTTCCAGCAATTCCGACCCTCTGCGGCGGAAGCGCTGCGCAAATTTTTGAATTTTGCGTGGCTTTTGCTAGAATTCGGGGTCGGTT
Source organism: Cymbomonas tetramitiformis (assembly GCA_001247695.2). Lineage (NCBI taxonomy): Eukaryota > Viridiplantae > Chlorophyta > Pyramimonadophyceae > Pyramimonadales > Pyramimonadaceae > Cymbomonas > Cymbomonas tetramitiformis. The sequence goes on from LGRX02016146.1 coordinate 16,222, forward strand.
CGGGATTTCGCCCACCTTTAATTTGGCCCTCTAGTCCCCCCTATTCGGGAATCTCCGCGCTTCGGCCGGTGTATCTGCTTGTGCTCGCGCACAAGTAGCGAATTCCTGAAAGCGGGTACTGGTTGCCACGCCAAACGTTTTTCGAATGGTTAATTCACGAGCGTGCCGCGTGTGATGTTCCCAATGGGACTTTAGTTTTCTAGGATCCTCTTTTCCGGAAATCTCCGCGCTTCGGCCCGTGTAGCTACTTGTGCTCGGGCGCAAGTAGTGAATTTCTGGATCGGCGGGTGCTAGTCGCCACGTGTGTCGTGTAGCACTTTCGGCTTTAGCTAATTAGATCTCACGCATAGCACGCATACAAATTCAATGTACTCGGATGGAGAAGTCGGTCGGTCGGGCCGTCGTGGGGGGAGTCGGGCCGGCGCCGCCCCCGGCTCGGCCGTGGGGTCCGGTCAGTCGGGATCTCGCGCTGCGGGTCTGTCGGTCGGCCCGGGCTCTTCGGAGTTCTGGGTTGCGGCTGGCAGGTCGGACGGCCGGGATTGGCGCTCCCGTGAGAGGGGGGGGGAGTGCGGCGTGCGCTTGCACGCCAATACGGCGGTGAAGCCCTCGAGGCTACACCGGCGCGCACCCCCCTGAAGGCCCCTCCAGGGTTGTCTGGTGAGCCCCCCAGGGCCTCACCACCGAAAACCCCCTCACCAGCGAGAGTCAGTGGGTCTGAGCCAGTGTCCGAGCTCGCATTGAGCTCGGCGCTACGGCAGCCGGCGCGCCGGAAGCGCGCGTCGCCCGAAGCTCCGGCGCCGGCGGCAGGCACCAGCTCCGAGTCGGACTCGGACCGCTCTGCTAAGGGGTTGAACCCCTCGGCAGCTCCCTTCTCCCCACTCCCTGCGTCCAGCAGGAGTGCGAGCAGTAAGTTCGTCCGTCAGGAACCGACGTCGGGACCGGCAGCGTCCTCCCTCCCTCCCCTCGTGGGGGGCGAGCAAGAAAATCTCATCAGTGCTCCAGGGCGCTTTGAGATTTACCGAGCCGGTGACTGGAGCCCACCTGCAGAAGAGGAGTCTGAGGATGTCCAGCGCCCAGAGCGGCTGGATGTCGTCCAGTCACGGGGGCACGAGTCTCGCATCCGGCCCAATCCGGCTTGGCGAGGAGAGAGACGTCAATCCATGCTCGCATTGGCCATCCGTCAATGGAGCACCTGGGCGCTGGACTCAGCGCAACGACGTGCAAGAGTCTCCCTGCCAGCTCGTCAGCGCGCAACTGCGCGGCTTGCTTGGGTCGCGTGGAAGGTCAGAACGGACCGGTCAGCGCATCAGCGCGAGCTCCAGCGCCTGGCATTCCGATGTATGGCATCTACACCTCGATTTTGCACACTTTAAGATACTTTTGACCCAAATTTCATGCCTAGAAATAAGCAACTTTGGGGATTTTACTACAACAAAATTGCCCTTGGGTGAGATATATATACTAAGTATACGTGTAGAATAAATTGTTGAACATTAGATATACCTATTGCAACGGGTGTGCAAAGCTTATATGGCCGGTTCCGACAAGTGCTATCGGGACTACTACGTAGTGTACCGATTATAGCCCACCACCATGCAAGGAGGCCCACCCTTGCATTCGTGTCGCCACGAGGTGAGCACACCGAGGTGCTCACCCGCGCCCTCCCCTTAGGGCCACCGAGAGTGAAGCGTCCGGGAGCGGACCGCTTTTCTTTTGGGGGGGAGAGAGCGCGCCGCGAGTGGCAGATGGCAGCCACCGCGAGCGCGCCAGGCGCACCGCCATGAGGCAGCAGCTCTCGCTGTGCTGTCTCGGGCTGCGTGACGCGCCGCTGCCCCGCCAGGCACACCAGACGCATGGTGCCTGGGAGTAGCGCGCAGCGTGTGCACCGCGTCCAGGCGCATCGGGCCTCCTTGCAGAGGTTGATGCGCGTGCCTGGGAGCAGCACACCGCGCACGCATGCCCCGCCGCCGAGCGCGGGGCGCGGCACCCACACTCGGGGTGCTGATGAGGCCGGCGAGCCCCAAGCTCCAGGCGAGTGCACCCGTCTCGACGGGACGCATCGTCACGCGCGTGCAAGGAGGTCCACCCTTGCATGCGTGTCGCCACGAGGTG
>LGRX02016147.1:0-14392 GCA_001247695.2 Cymbomonas tetramitiformis
CGATGGCCACAAGTGTAAATCTGAACCATGCCGACGTTTCTCGACTTACGCGCTTCCAATCTACAAGCGGTTACGTGACAAAGAGCACGCATCATGTCTTCCGTTTGGCACCTGCCACGTTAGAGTGCAGTTAAGATGTCGCTAGTACGTCGATACATAGTCTTTACCATGCTAACGGCATCATATGTGTGCGACAGTGCTGCGAAGGTCCAAATGGACGATTGTGATTCAAGAGTCCAACTGAAAGTTAGGGCACTTTCAAAGGGTCCTTGAAAAAACGAAATCACTCACCTTGCATCATTCACGCACGCCACAGTGGTTTCCGCCCATTGGCTAACTCGAAACTTCTTCGTGTGCTCCTCGAAATGTTGACCCAACCGGAAACCCTCCGGACAACCGACGGTATCGGCAGCAAGTGGTACCGCCGGAGTTGATGGTGCGGAGGTGGCAATATTCACCGGACCACGCGGTGGTGCCAAGGGTACTGGGTGAGGTGCTGGGTGACACATGGCCATTCGGGCTAGTCGTGGCGCACGCGTTTTGGCCACCGGTCGTTCTTGTCGTTGGAGGGAAAGCCCACGGTGACCCGGGGCCGCACGGGGTGTACTTGCGGACGCCTGCACGAACTGGTCATCGGATGCATCGGGGGGAAGTTGGCGAGTCCATTGTTCACGTAGCGCGGAGAAATGCTCTCCGGGGCGAAGTGCTTTACGGGGCATCGCAGGCCTGTGACCCCCCCCCCTCCCCCCGTAGGCCTGTTAAGACGCGGTTAGTACGTCATAAAGGAGTCCTAATGCCACACGTTAGGGTGTCATTAGGATACCGTTAGGATGGGCGAACTACAGGCATCCTAAAGGCCTCCTAAAGGTGTCCTAACCAGGCAATCTTTTGAGGAATATTCCTCTAGGCCTGTTAAGATGTGCACCCTAAAGCACGCCCTTAGGACACCTTTAACATGTTGTCGCCGTTAGCATGTAGTTAGCACGCCTTTAGCATGCGTGGCGTTAGCATGTTAACGGCGTCTAGTCTCACCTAGTATGCCGCTAACGGCGTGGCGATAGCATGTTAACGGCGTCTAGTCTCACGTAGTGGGTACCGTAACGGCATACTAACAAAGACGCATGCAAACAAAAAAAAACAAAAAAACTGCAAGTCTGGCGTTAGGATACTAAATGACACCATAAGAGCATGCTACCGGCATAATATCCGCGTAATGTACATGGCATGCTAAAGGGGTACTAACGTCATATGACTTGTATGACATAAGCTATAAGACCCAAAAATAGCGAAAAAAACAAAAAAACAAAAATTTGGCAGGGAAATGGGCAAGTTGAAGGGAACACACCCCTCCAAGCAAAATGTTGGTTTTTGTTTTTTTTGCCATAGATATGAAGCATTTTGTGCGCACGATTTTTTCAAAATGCGCAGGAGCAAAAAAATAAATATAAACAAAAGAAATAAAATGGAAAGTTCTCACCCCCAATGATTTTGTAGCAATCGGACGGTCGAGGTGACACCCAGAAGAATGGACCGAACAAAATCGTTTCTTATATATAACTGCCCCTTACAGGGATTCGAACCGCACACCCTCCGCCTTCAAGAGCGACATCCTACCACTAGACGATTACGGCAAGAGCGATGCTCACCGCAGATGCAAAGTGACCAAGTTCAATGACACAACGTATGACACAGAAGGGCTTGCGTAAAAAGGTCACGAAAAAAGAAAATTGAGCGCCACAAATTCGAACTGCGTGGTCAATGCGAATGCAAGGTAACGAACCGAAGTTCGAACGGTAACCGGGGAGGAGCGCCGTAGCATGCTAGCCGCCAACTAAAGGCGTCTTAACGTTTCACTCTGCGTGGTGTCTCATCGATAAAGACGCAACTCACCCGTACCAAACCGTACACACCCTAAGCCAGGCCGAGCCCCTCACTCAAACATCCACGCATCGATGAGTCACCCCACAACCGAGGAGCGAGAGGCATACGACGACCTCTGCGATGCTATGGGAGAGGAGAAATCATTGGCGGGCTTGTTGGACTACGTGTCGTGGCATAGAAAAAGCGAAGAGGGATTCGCCTCCGCCCCCGCCACCGCAAAAGATGCCAAGTGGAGTAATACCAAGCAAAGGCCCCCCCGAAAATTAAAAGAGGGAGCGGTTGGGATGCGCATGCGCAATCGCGGGGTTCTACAACCCCACGAGCGGGCGGTGCGCGCCGCGATCAACAAAGAGACGGGTGCGCACCGCGGTTCGTTGGATTGTCGTTGCTAGGTTGTATTCTTGTTGCTTAATTAACTTTCTTCTTCCTTCACGTTGTGCGAATACTCAGTGGCGATGAAGGAATGGAATCCCCTCGTCAACGTGGGGGCCCAACAAGAAGCGTACGCCGAGCTCGTGCGCAAAATCGCCAAGGAGAGTGGTCACGACCACTCCGTGGACGTCGCAATCATCCCCTATATACAGGGGAAGATAAGAAACGACGTCAACAACTTCCGCTCCGCGTTCCGTTATGGATCGTGGAAGAAGAAGGGCAAAGCGTGGGTCTTGAAGCCCCACGCAAAGCACCCCTTCGCGAAGGTGGAGGGGGCGGAGGGAATCTCCCTCACGGTCTACAACGACGCGGCAAAGCTTGAGGCCTTGAAAAAAGCTGGGATTGAGCCTGTGGCTCTTCCCACCACGTACGAGGAGGGCCTCCCTAGCCTGGAGGATACACGTAAGTTGCACGTAATGAGCCCTTTTGTGAAAACATGCATAACTTATTTCCTCTCTGGACACTGTGTTTTCTGTTAGTACACCTTTAGTATGGCGCTAACATACTAACTGCATACTAACTGTTTACTAACTGCTTTGCAGGCGAGTGTTTACTAGCCTCGTGGTCGAAGAGCGTTTTATCCCTCGGGGACGAAGAGGAGGAGGACGCCGAAGAGGAAGAGCCCCTCCGAAAGCGACCTGCTGAGTCGGAGGAGGCCCCCGGGGCTTCTCCCTCCAAAAGCACGAGAGCCCAAAAGGCCAAAAAGGGCAAGGAGGATCCTCGCGACAAGGGCAAGGAGGGGGAGGGGGGGGGACATGGAGGCACCCAGTCGGACGAGGAAGACCACGTCAACCTGGCCTCGAGGTATCCAGTGGGGACCGAGGTCTACGTCTACGCCCGCCCTACGGCCGATGACGAGGCCATCAAAGCCCCATTGGAGGAGAAGGAATACTTCACCTCCAACGAGGCTTTAAAACCGGAGGTGCCCCTGTTGGCAGGGAAGGTCACTGTGTGTGACCTCCACCAGTCAGTGGAGCATTGGCACGTATCCGAGGAGCTGAAGCTCCCCCCCCCTCTTCCTGGGTCTGGAGGTGAGTTTTGCTGCACTTTTTGCCTTTAGGATGCCTTTAGGACTCCTTTAGTATGTTATTGGCGTCTTAACGGAATTTACAGCTGTATTCACTTTCCCCTCTAACTTAACTTAATCTGGTTTGCCACAGATATCGAAGGCAAACCACCGAACAGGCAACTCAGGTGTCGACGAGTTCGCAGGGAAGGGGATCGCGGCCTTGAACACGATTCTGAAAAAAGCCGACCCCTTCCTAAATAAAGCCCTTGTAAGGGGCAAGGACCTTGAAAGATACTTTTGGGCAGCCTTCCGGGGCAAAAAAAACGTGGCTGCTAGTCCCTTCCCCCTAGTCGTAGATGCCTCGTACATCCGGTACGGGGCATTAGAGCACGCCTTCGCGGGCCCCCCCGAGGAGGATGCGTGAGGAGGATGCCCCTCACGCGTAAGTACCTTATTGGTAACATTTTTGTAATTATGAATTTTTGTACTTGTGCAAATAAATCAAACTTGTTTCATAGTTTTGTAGCACGTTTGCTTGCATTGTTTCCCAATCTTGTTTTGCTATTGCACACTCCGTCCATAACAATATCAGTATGCCGTTACTATGTCCCAGATAGCATGTCGTTAGGACGCCTTTAGGGTGTCGGTGTTAGTATGTCCTAACGTCGTCCTATTAACATCATAATGGCATCCTAACGCCAGTTATAGTGCATGTGTTAGTATGTCCTAACGTCGTCCTATTAACATCATAATGGCATCCTAACGCCAGTTATAGTGCATGTGTTAGTATGTCCTAACGTCGTCCTACGAGCACCATAATGGCATCCTAACGCCTGTTAATATGCATTTGTTAGTATGTCCTAACGTCGTCCTACGAACATCATAACGGCATCCTAAAACCAGTTAAGATGCATGTGTTAGGGGCGTCCTAACGGCATCATATGCACGTACTAACGGGTCGTTAAGACGTATGGCGTTAGTATGCCGTTAATATCTAGTCTCACGTAGTAGGTACCGTAACGGTATCCTAACCGCATACTAGCGGCATACTAACTTGACTACATATACTGCTGTTAGTATGCCTTTAGTACACCTTTAGTACACATACTACAATTTCCTAGGACCGTAGGGCGATCATCCCGAAATTCGGCGAGTGCCGGGTCCCGGATGTGCACATCTGCGAGAAGGGACTGCTTTGGAGGACATCGACCGGGAAAGAAATGTGCATGTCCAACCTGCCGAAGTTGCTCAGCATGCGCGACACGGTCCCGCCGGGTTTACAAGTGGACGGAAATGCGGAGCCACGACCAGCCGGTGAGTGGGGCACGCCTCCCGCAGGCAGCTCGCATGCATGGGTTGTGACATGCCGATGCCTGCAATGAGCAACATGAGGATGAATGTCGAATCTTGCGCCGTGTGCACGCAGGTGTATCTGGTGACGCGTAGCTTGGATTGCACCGCTGGCGATACCCCAAGCTGCTGGCTGACCAGTGTTCCTGAACCAGAAGCTTGAAAGCAGGCGCATACGACTTGTACCGCAGAGGAAACGCGCAAGCGTGCAAGCCTCTGGCATGAAAGCTTAGGATGTCAACCACGAACACCAGCTTCCGATTAATGCAGATTGTAGGCTATGCGAAGTGAAAGACCGTATGTGGCTAGAACAGAGAATTTTGAACTGTATTGTATCTTTGGAATAAATCAGTTTGTGTTCTCCGACGGAAACACGCGGTCACTAAGCACGCGTCACGCTGCACACGCCATGCACCGAGCGACCGCCGCGTATCGATCGGGCGCTCACGCGAGGAGCAACGATGCATCTAACGAGGTGTCTGCCTTCATGATGCAGGTGCTGTCGGTGTCCCCCCCCACTCCCCCTCAACGGATGTGCTGCGTGCAGGTCGGTGACACGCCGGAAGGGGTAGTTTGCGGCAGGTATGCGCGGTGATGGCTGAACTGGAGGACGCCGTCATCCTGCGCAAACTGCAAAGCCTGCATATTGGGGGCAAGTCACCCAAAGTGTCACGGTTTGCTGTGGACATCGGATGGATCCCAAGCAAGGTCACAGAGGAGTGCAGCACGATGGCGCAGAAGAGCGCAAAGATCCGTCAGCTGGCTGACAGATTGACAACTCTCGGGTGCATGATCGACAAGAGGATGCGGATAACCTACGCACCGCCGCATGTGGGCCCCAGAGAGCTAGCAGGTGGGGGGGCGAGCCCGGTGGACGGCGCGCGGGGGAAACGGCGAGCCGGGGGGGAAGCCGTCACGTGCCAAACGGCGCAGCTCCCAACCGCGTGTGATAACCGGCACGTGACCGACGCCCGCCTACTGGAGTTGGCGCAACGCGCTTACCGTGACATCAAGCGCCCAAGCATTCGCTCCATCTTCACCCCCGACGACTTGTGCACGCTGGGCATACCTGATCAGGTAGGGCGCGCCGGAAAGGATTACAAGGGAAGGATTGACGTGCTCATAGGCCGCATGCAATCTCTGGGAGTTCGGTTTGATCAAAGGCACCGGGTCATTGCCATCTCCGCTGGCCACCAGATGGAGGCGGCCCCAGTGTTTGCGAAAAACAGCGGATGGTGATTCTCAGCAGGCGAGGATACCCAACAAGAGAATGCGGTATACCCTGGTGGGAGGAGCCGGCGCAGATGGGAATGATACGAACCACGACCTGGCGGACGCACGGGCCGTGGGAGATATGGGATTGAGTCATTGCGAGGAAGGGGGGTCGTCAGATGCCCCCCCCCCAGCCGAAAATGCATACTGGGAGGAGGTGTTGGATTTGCCGGACATCCCGGAAGAAGACATCGTGGAGGAGACGGACGAAGGTGGTGATGCGGAGGCGGACCTCCTCTCCATCCCGGACTTTCTTTACGATGTACGCCCTGCCGCACCTTGCACACTGGCGGAACACTGGTCTCACTGCCCTGCTCGGACAGGACGTGGAAACGCCTGTGCGTCTTTCTGATACATCATGTAGTGCGTATTGTAGCATGTACGTTATGCAACATGCGCAGGGGCATGCAGCGCATGCAGAATATGCACAGAAACTAAGCCAGGATGGGACGGCCACTCGCAGGAACTAGCTGCAAAGGCGGGCATGGAAATCGAGGTGGAAGAGGCGGCCGCCTTGCTGCTGGCTCATCACGCAGAGGTGACGGTGTACGCGCCGGTGCCGGCGAAACAGGTGACGGTGGACCCTCCGGAGGCAGGGAAAGCGGTGACGGTAGACGCGCCGGAGCCAGCGAAAGTGGAGACATTGGACGCGCCAGAGTCGGCCGAACTCAGTCCCAAAAAGATGGATCCGCTTCTAACGCATGGGCGGGCGAGCCCCCACGGAGTGACGCTGCAGGAAGCTGTGTGGTATTTGCTGGACATGAAACGGCGGCAGCAGTGGACAGCCGCGCACTTCAACACGTTCATGAAAATCTTGAAGATGCTGCTGGGTGGAGCAAACACCAATTTACCGGGGTCGCTCTGGCACATGCTACGCCTGATTGGTGCCGAGACCGTGTGGGACTACGCAGTGCATGTGTGTCCGAAGTATCACAGAACGTTTCCAGCAGAGACCAAGAAACCAGCGCAGGAGAAATGCGGGGTTCCCATCGCGTGGGATGCGGCGGGAGTGCCGGTCGGGTGGTGCGAGGAGGAGAGATACAGTGTGACACGTACGGCGCGGGGTGAGGTGTACCGCCCGCAGGAGTACTATTTCTACTTCCCGGTGAAACGGCTAGTCCGACGCTGGATGCGCAATGCGAAGTTTGCAAAGATGCGTGCTGATACGCAGGCGAGAGCGCCTACAAACGCATGCGTCATGACCAGCCCGCACGTGGCGCGGATCAACGAGCACAACACGGTTGGGGGCCGGCTGCTGCAGGAAACAGAAAGCACGGATCCCATGAAACCTGGAATGGTTCGGGCTGGAATGGCTGTGGAATACGGAGAGGATGACGCACGGGCGAAGAAGCACGACAAACAGTGAGTCCAGCCGACACCCAGCACTCCTACTACAACCAAGCCCCCCCCTCCCCTTGATGTATGTTGAATGAAATGGCTGACCTGAACAGCGCTATGGTGCAAACGATGCGTTGCACGTGAGGGTGGGGACACACCACCGGGCGTAATGGTGGGAATGTGGCGCGCACGGTGCAGGGGATGGTCCACGAGGTTCGGAGCGATGCGGAGCGCGGACCTGCACCCTCGGGTACCCGCCGCCACAATCTGCAACTCGAACCGTTGCGATGTGCCTTGTTACTAGAATAAGGCTAACCAGTATAACGCATGCAGGTGGTCCCCTGCTGCTGGTCTCCTTCTGCAGTGTAGGCGTATGCAAGGGGCACTGCGTCCCGCCTTGCGTGCCGTAGCAGGTTGTACACCTGCTAGCGTGTCTGGCTGCGAAGGCTTCCCGGTGATTGAGGAAGGGAGGACTGACGGTGCATCCATGCGGGTGTTCGCAGGATCGGGTTAGGATGGAATTTACCGGGCTCGTAATTGTGGTTCCGGGCCCTAGGCAGCACTGGAAGAACAATGACGTGATCCAAGAGCGCCTCGTGAAGGAGCTCAAGGAGTTACGCGACGGGCACGCTGACGACAAAGGCACGCCGTTCCAAGTATACGATGGTTACTTTGGCAAGTGGCATGATAAGTTCAGTGTGTTTCTGGTGCTGTGCTACTGTGACACCGTTGCGCGGAACGATCTGGGAAGGTTCGCTCCGGTGGCTGCCAGACGCAACGATTACCTGAGCCTGTGGGAGGGCACCCCCGGACCAGCTGGTGGGATGTATTGCCTAGGCTATGCCAAGCCTATCGCACAAAGCTATTTACCGGACGGGGAGACGGTTCATGCCTGGGACCCGTCGGTGCTATTAACCCATGAGGATCACGAGGAACTAGTCAAGCTAACCCAGGAGGGTGCTGATCCCATGCGGACCGGGCGCTACGGTAAGGGTCCCCTGGAGGCCCTGGAATATTTCACCGCCATGTCGGCATACGTGCTGCCTTTCATGCACTGTATGACCTTCGGTGTCGTGAAGAGTACTGTGAAGATGTTCCGCCACAAGGTGCCCAACTGCGATGACACGTGCTACTTCAACGCCACGCAGCTAAAGCAGCTACAGAAGAATGGCAAAGGGCTGTGTGCCCCGCACGACATGCACCGTGAGTACCAGGACGTGGTGCAATATGCAGGTAGGTGTGCTGGCAGGCATGATTGCAGGAAAGCTGTTCTTCCCATGCATGCGAGATCTACGTGCATTGTGTGCATGGGCCGGCCCGTTGTATGGGTCGACCATTGATTGAACAGTGTATGCATGCTGATGTCGCCCGAAACGCTTGGTTTGTTTGCAGGGAACTACACTATGGAGGACTGGCTCAACTTCATTTTGATATTCAGCCCGCTGGTATTCATGGACGTCCTGGAGAGTCTCAACCGAGAGTTGGACAGGGCTTGGTGGAAGCTGAGGGAGGCTGTGATATATTTCATCCGGCAGGTGTGCGCCGGCACAATCGAAGACCGCGCAGAGGCTCGCGCACAAGCGGAGCTGCGTATGAAGGAGTTCGCTGTCATTATTGAGAACGAGTGCCCTATGAACATGCTGACGCTGAATCTACGCCTAGCCGTGGTACACTTGTGCAAGCAAGAGGAGAAGGTAGGCGTTGTCAGCTCCAACATCGAGCTATGGGTGGAGCGCCTGTTGGGGGAGGCGAAGGGGGTGGTGCCGGAGCCGGTGGGGGGAAGGCCATCGATTCATGCATCGGTAACGCCTACTTGCTGAAAGACCGTGTAGATGACATGGCCCACTTGTACCCCGGGATCCGGTTCCTTCCAGACTATGTCGCGCACTCGGTGAAAGAGGACGGCCCGGGTTTCCGCGATGACCCGGGGCTCGCGTGTCCCTTCATGGATGTCGGTCATCACATCATCCGCGGTGGCGTGGCTGTATCCGCGCTAAGCGCCGATGCGGAAGGAAGGCTGCTTCCGGGCCTGGCGGCTTCCTTGCGTGCCATGCACGGTGAGCGATACGAGCTAAAAAGGGACGCCTTGGACGTCCTATGTTTTCCACGAATGCGGCACGGCGACGAGGACTTCACGTCCACGATGTACACCAGGGCAGTAACCAGAATCTCCTACAACGTAGCCTTAGCATCCTCTGAAGCCGATGCATTTGAATACGGCCGCGTGGAAGCTTACTATCTGATCTGGGACCCGGCCACACATTGCGCTGTGTGCCGTCTAGCCATGGTGACGGCATACCCGACTATCAAAAACGCGCGCATGAACACCCGTGCCGTCTTTGTCTTGAACGAGGATGCCAAACATACCCTGCTGATGCCGGCGTCACGCCTTGAGACCAAGTGTATCTGCCACCGCCCTCCGGGATTTAAAATCCCCCTCCACGCCATCTACCTTTGGCCAGGAATGAAATCTGCACGATGCTCAAGACCTTAGCAACGGCAAGCTAGAAATCAGCAGCATGCGCCCTTCCTTCCTTTCTCCTTCTTATTGCTTCTAGTGTGACCTTACTTGCAAAACCAGGACGGGGCCGGGAGTTGCCAAGCCACATACTTACCTACCTAGCATATCTGGTAACAGTTATGTAACATTCCATGCCTGATTGCCACGTGCACTAATCTTGCACACGTGTCTGTATCACAGTGCATCCTGCCTGCCACGTGTCTAACCGTGGTCATACCATGGTAAATTTACCGGCCATATGTGGTAATTTTACCATTGGGGGTCAATTTACCGGTCATATGTGGTAATTTTACCATTGGGGGTCAATTTACCGGTCGTAGGGGGGTACCATGGTAAATTATATACAGCAATGGTAAACAGTAATATATAATTACCGCGCTATAAGTAAATGTGGTAAAATCGTGTTAGAAAAGTGCCCAGTAACCAATAGGAAATTACCCACGGGATTTATACCGCCACTATTAGTATGATGGTGGTAAAACACCAATTTACCACAATTTACCACCAGTTTACCACATTTTACCACCATTTTACCACGTTTATTTCTCAGTGTGATGGCGCGCCTATGAAGATCGTCTCTGACCGTGATCCGCGGTTTCAGGATGCCTTCTGGCAGGAACTCATGAGGCTAATGGGTGTAAAAGTGGCTCGCACTACGCCGTACAACCCTAGGTCTGACGGCCAGGCGGAACACAACAACAGAGTTATTGAGGACATGCTCAGGTCCTTCGTAGACGCCAATGTAGAGGACTGGGACTTGTACACCACTAACGTGGAGTTTGCAATCAATGACTCCAGAAGTGAGTCTACTGGCTTCACACCATTTGAGCTGGTGTTTGGGTTCTCGCCGCTGTCACAGTTGGACCTTTTCCTAGAGGCCGCACAGTCCACCGCTGGGCGACGAACAGGGGGAGTAGGCACCGCACACGAAGTGACCGCGAAATTTTCGTCGCAGCTGCGGGACGCTAGACAGCGGTTGGAGCTGGCTCAACAGCGACAGCGCGAGCAGTTTGATCGCAGGCACGGACAGCGAGAGTATGCTGTTGGAGATCTGGTCTGGATAGAAGCGAAACACCTTACAGAGAAGGTGATGGATCGCTCCATCTGCAGGAAGTTGACCAAACGCTGGCATGGACCAGTCCCTGTGACCGAACGCTTCTTCAGTGATATGCAGATGACCATGCCAGAGGCCGACAGGGGAGCCCCAGTAGCCTACCGCCTACGCCTCCCTCCTCACTGGCGGATACATGACGTGTTCGCTCAACACCGCCTCAAGCCGTACACGCCAGCGGTCAAGACGCTTTCGCCGCACGTGATCACCTGGCAGTACCTGAAGAGGTGGTAGTAGACGGTCAGAAGGAAGCACGTGTTGAGCGCATCCTTGCACGCCGAGTACGGTCTGTTCGAGGAAAAGAGGTGGAAGAATGGAAAGTTCGCTGGACTGGCTACTCCAAAGCTCATGACCAATGGAGGACGCGTGACAAACTCGAACGCGGAGGTCCACTTCAACAGCTTCGTGAATTTGAACAAGCGAGACTGCGCATGGAGGCACAAGTTCGCGACGAAGCCACTCGGCGACGTGAGCAACGTGGCCGTCACTCTGCTCAAGCTGGGATGACACTGGCTCACCTCATCACTAATCCCTGCGATGAGCTGGACCAGCTCGAACAGATGGAACAGGATACCCCTCTGCCGTGGGAGCGTCAAGAACGCACAGAGGATGGGTCGTTGGCACTGGTGACAGAGCTACTGGCGATCCAGACGGAAGCAACCCGCATGCCCAGAATTCTTGTACTTTTTAGTGGTACCGGATCGGTGGAAAGAGAATTCCTAAATTGCTTCCCCTCCGCCTCCGTGGTGACCCTCGACTCCGAGCACATCTGGCATCCCACACACGTGCAAGACATCCTACAGTGGGACTACAAACAATACCCGCCGGGATTCTTCGATGTCGTTTGGGCCAGTCCCCCCTGCAGACAGTACAGTCAAGCGCGCACCACTGGAGGGCCCCCTGATCTTCCCCAGGCTGACAAAATCGTACGACGAGCATTGCAGATCATTGACTACTTGGAGCCAAAACATTGGTTCATGGAGAACCCCAGAGGTCGCTTCCCCAACGCGCTGCGGCTTCGTCCCATGATGCGCCAGCTTCCTCCCCTGCTGGTGTGTACCTACTGCATGTACGGTACGCAGTACATGAAGCCCACCTGCATATGGACGAACTCAGCACCACCCACGCCCCTGCTACGCTGTACTGCTTCGACACCGTGTGCGTGTAGATGGGCAACCGGTGCTCATCCAGAGACTTCTCAGCTGGGACCTCATCCGCAGCAGACTGGAGCGGGCCAATCCGCGAGCGTATATCCCGTGCCAGCGCTCCTGCTGCGACAACTTTTCCGACATTTACGCCTCCGCAAGACTGAAGACCCGCTTTAGATTCCAAGCGGCACCCTCCTTCGTGAAAGTGGTGCCCTGGTAGCGGCAGGCAAGTTGTGCTCGAAGAGGAACCAGAGAACCTAAGAACTGGAAACAGAAAGGAACCAGAAAACCTAAGAACTGGAACTTAGATAGGTACCTTAGCGGAGTGATCCCAGGAGGTAGACTCCTAAGGGGGGGAGAGTTGTGCCCGGAGGCACAGCGTGAGCCGATATGCCTATGCGTCTATATGTGTGTCATCGGGGGTAATCTGGGATTGGCACGATGACAGTGAAATTGGGCTTGAAATCACGATGAGAATGAATACCAGATGTCCGGGGTATGACACTATGACACTATGACACTATAGTAGTATGACAGTACTGTGGGGGGTGTCATCGTGGAACTCAGTCCGACCCTCGAAGAATGGTCAGATTCGCATCGGGGTTGAAAAGACAATGAAATCGAATATCAGATATCAAGGTTATGACATTATGACAGTATGACAGTATGACAGTACAGTAGTATGACAGTACTGTGGGGCAGTCATCGTGTCAGTCTGTCGGCATAACATCTGAATCGAGAATGACGAATCGGAATTAGAAATGAGATCGGATCGGGAATTGAACGTTGAGCCGAAGTGTGACATCGACTGTCGAGTGGTTGACCCTGCAACCTGAGTGACGAGTGAATAAGTGGAGCACTTGAGAAGTGTTTAGCCTTCAGAACTCGGAACCGAATTATCGTTTGTACCTCAATCTGGCCCTGATCCAGTATATTATAAAATCCGAATTGTGTACCTTTGCACGTTCAATCAAAAACATATTTCCGAGCATCTGTCGTAGTGCCCCAGGCACATTTTCCATGTGTCATATGAAAACAGCCAACATACCGCTCTATGACAGGAGTCATCTCCTTCAACAAGGGGAAGTGGTCAACAAGGGGAAGTGGGATTCTGATCATCATAAAAGTGACAGATTTGAAAAAATTGATTGAAACTTGTATTGAAAATGACCATTCCTTAAGATAAGGTATTGCACCTAAGGGAATAAAGGTTTCATCCTCTGAAATAGGAAAAGAGTTTTACATTGCCTCTAGTTCCCGAATCCAGAATCGCATAGTAAATATGTTCTATCCTGTGCATATAGAAAGTACATTAGATTCAGATTTTGAGCATACAAGTGGACTTGAATGCACTCGAATTTGTACTGAGTTGAAATTGTCCAAAGTTTTCATTCTGACATCTTCACTATTTTATTTGTGGAATAGCATACAATGGTATAAACCATCCACATATAGATTGACATCATACTTGTGGTTTCATATCATTCTGGCACATAAGACACGCATGCTTCATTGAGGAATTATGACTCTGTGAAAGCTCATTCTGGAATGTCTAGAAATTTGTCGCCTCGTCCATTAGACCACTAAGTCTTGGAAAAGCCATGTCGGGACTCGAACCCGCAATCTGCATATGGTTTCCAAGCGCAATTCATTCTGAATAATGTATGCCCAAAAATAAAATGGGCACCATTGAGATAAGTGACCATGTACTGAAGAAGATTCATATATACACAAATCACTAGGCGATGCCATGTTCTAGTCACAATAAAATGACATGCCAGCCATCCATCAACTACGGAAATACAACTCGTAGTAAGTTGGTGTCATTACAGACACTTCTTGATTGACTCTCCATTAGCTTCGATACCAAAGTTATCTTCGGTACCACCATCTGATTCCGTTGTTCATTATGACAATCATTATCCAGAAACATTGTCTAAGTTGGGCACACCGTTGTCTAAGTTGGGCACACCATTGTCTAAGTTGGGCACACTATAGTGACCCTGAACTGACAATGTATGTGGGCTGCAACCCAAAAACTGCATATTGAATCATAGTGAATCGACATTGGCATTTGATATCATCTGGCATTTGCCACATTCAAAAGCGTCATGCATGTTGCCGATATGACGAGAGATGGCCAATCAAGGGGATATTTTCCCGATTGTGAATACGTGAATTCCCGTCGGGAATTCCTCCTAGGACCTTCTGTCAGTCTAGGAACTCCCACGCAAGTATGCATGCCATCATTAAATTTTGGATTAAAAATATTAAATGTATATATTCGTTTGCAACTCAAGTTTGAAATACCTCAACTCAGGTTTCGTTTC
>LGRX02016148.1:0-18700 GCA_001247695.2 Cymbomonas tetramitiformis
ACAAACTAATCACATAAACAGTGTCTGGCCGGAGCTTTATGCTCTCAGAAACCCAGACAGTAACAATGACTGTACTACTGTACTGTACTACTGTACAGTACAGTGCTAGGATGTCACGGACACGAAACGGAAGCAGGGTCAGGCTAGGGGCTAGTCAGAGCCCATAATAACTAAGCCTAAACCCGAAGTCCAGCACACCACCCGTGGGTGTGACTACCTAGCAAAGCAGGTACAGGATATACAGCCACGATGAGATAATAAACAAACACCTACGTGCAACTCGGTGGAAACCGATCACTTCTAGCTGGGTGCCGGGGTCTTGACCCGGTCATTCCACTACTGGGCTAAAGCTAATCAAGCTGCCAGGATAACTGAATTAAACTCAGCCACTTTGAGACTGGTCAGCAGGGCTGAGTTCAGTGATCGGATGCAAAGTAAATAAGAACCCTGAAGTGAATTGCAAGCTGTCTGTTGTAAATCGAGCACCACCAGACCCAAGTGGGCAAGGTGGATCCACAGCATAACGTAAAGCAATTGGAGAACCGAGACAAGTAGAATCCCACGGCGGTCCGAGCATCGGAGAAAGAGACAAAAGAACTCTATCGTCTGGCGGCCAATCACGGATGTCCGTAGCACCAAGCGGTGAAGCCGAAGCAAAGAGATCTCTAGTAGACCGATGGACGGTGACTCCGGGCTCAACCAGGCCCCTGTCACCACCGCCCACGGCAACCAGAGATGCCGTAGCACTGGCCAGCAGAGAGCAACAGAACAATGATGCCATCAATGCACACCGGATAAAGCTGGGCGGAGCCCGTGGGCGGTACACCGGTGTCGCTGGTGGCGATGCTCCCCCGTCAGAGTCATGCTCAAGAGTGCCGAAGGAGCCAAAAGTCACTTGCTGTCCGCCGTCAGAGTCATTGTCAGAGCCATGGTCGTTGTCAGAGCCTTCAGAGCCGATGTCAGAAGCCTCAACCCTCATGCCAGCAAACAGCGGAGCCGGTGCCGAGCCGCCAAGCTGGAGTGATGGGACAGAGCCAGTCAAGCCGAGAGAGCCAGGGACAGCTACTGGCGGGTCATGAACCGCAGGCACACCACCAGCCACGAGTGCAGAGGGATCCCGAACCGCAGGCGGTGGTGGAATCGAGCCCCGCGCACCCGAGTGGAATGTGGCCAGACCAAACTGAGCCATGCCGTCACCGTCAGCTGCCGCATCCTGTGCGGAAGCCGCCGCATCCTGAAAGTGCCGTAGAGACGTGGGCTCAGCCGTCGCAAAAGAATGCGCCGAGAGCTCGCACACCTCCGGGCGACCCTCCATCGTGCAGAGTGACTCGAAGGCGTGCTCATCCCCCGCGTCATAGAAACGCTGGAAACGAACAGCCAGGCAGTCAGTCTCGTAGTCTTCAACTGCACCACAATAGTGGGCAGAGTGAAGACCGCCGTTGGGGCATTCAGCATGCCAGTGCTTCAAACCACTTTGTGCACACACCGCATTTTTGCAGTAGTGGGGCACGAAGGCACCACTCTTCTTGTCAAATGAGACAGGAGGAGCTGTGCCAAGTGGCCGAACACCAGGACGAAGATGGCTACTACCCAAATTCATGGTCCTACCACAAGGACCAATGGGCAATTGCGGTTTCGATCACTAAATCGACTATTTGAGGCACATGCAACATTTGCACATGATATTTATGAGTTAAATGAATTTTATTTCTTATAGTGGCGACCCCCATGAGACTTTAGGTGTGTGGTTGAACGGCACGCTTTAGGGGTGTAATTTCACCAAAAGCTTGAAGAAAATGGTGGTCCTACCACAAGGACCACCGTTATTTTGAGTATTAGGAGTCACATGGGGGGCTCACGGCGATGCTCATGGTTATACATCTTGAGTTTATGACCAAATAAGATAACTGAATCGGTTACTTCGCACCCTCATCATCATTTCCGCTCTATTTCAGCATGGCGCATGTTCAACACAATGCAAATTCCGAATTTAGTGAATTTCGGACTTTAGAAATTGGCATTCATCCATTCTAAAATGTACACGCCAGTCGAAAAATAAGATATTTGGATGATGCTAGACTTTCAGAAATTCGCAATACATATATACTTGAAGATTTAATGTGCCGCACACACCAACCTTGCGATATATGCCCTCTAGCAAGCAATTATGATGGCTGGCTGGTCAGCTCGCGTGACCACTGTTTTAGGGGGGAAACCAACGAGCCAATATATTAGAGGGGAAGCCAACGAGCCAACGAGCCAATATATGCATTCCAACCGGGCCTCCCGTCCAAATATGATTGGGACATATGTATAGGTTCAATTTGATGGTATCCGCACAGGTGTAGTGTTGATATATGATTGGTAAAAAATTATTGAAGATTAGTCACTAATTTGCCACATTTTGAATGTTCCAAAAAATCCGTTTTGAAACTTTTGAGTGTAGAGTTTTGAAATGCGTTCGTCATGGATATATGGGATGGATATAGGCCAAACCAGCGTTCAAATAAATTAATATAGGACCTATATATACCACCTTTCATTGGTTAGACACCACAAATCACGGGAGATGGCCAATTAAATTATCGGAACAATGGTCCTCGTGGTAGGACCAAATCGTCGATTTGGTCCTACCACAAGGACTGCGGGGCAGTAGCCAAAGATGCTTGGCAGCAGAGCGGGGAAGGTGCTTGCCCGCAGGCGGTGGCCCTTCCCGCTTCTGCCGCTTTAGGTCACGAATGTCCTGTTGCATGCGTTCCAGCTGCTTCTGCAGACTGGATAACGCCGCAGCCAGGTCAGACGCGCCATCGCCGAACGACAGAGCAGAGACTGGGGCGCCAGTGTCCTTCAGGCCGTGGCGGAACTGCTCCCGCACACGAGCCTGAATGGTCAGGAGAGACACGCCCTGCCGCTGGTCAGCCCGAGCCAGAGAGTTAGCCAAGCCACGATACAACCATGAATCGCCGAGAGCCTTTAGAAACTGCCGTTTTACCGCGTCCTCTGGCAAGTTGTGGGAACGCTGAACGTCCCTCAACAGGCCATTGAACTCGCGGATGCCACGGTCAGGATCTTTGCTGCTGGGGATGCGGACCGCCAGCAGCAACTCAAAAGAGTCAAAGGGTTCCGAGCGTTCCTGGAGCATGCGCACCACCTCAAGGGCAGCGCGCTTGCCATCTCCAGGAACGTCGGACCCAGAGGCCTCAAGCCAGTCACGAGCAGGCGAGCCAGGTCGAGCCAGAAAGATCAGAGCCGAGAGCAGCAACTCATTGCCTTCATGCCTAGCCGCAACAGTCATGTCAGTCAGGTCAAAGAGGGGAGCAAACGCCTGCGACTGCAGTAGGAACTGCGTGCGAAGCTCATGCATGACTTGTGAATAGACGTCGACTGCGTCGGCTTCTGTACCCGCAAAGCGGTCCGATTTATCTCCGAGAATTTTCGTGGCAACTATCTTGGCAACTTTTCTGTCGAAATTTTCCCGAGCCAACTGCTGACACTTGTCCAGAATTTCCCTCGCAGCTGCGGTGGTCGGAGCTGGCAGCTGCGGGGTGTGTGGCGTCGCAGTGTGCTGCGCACCCACATCATCAAAAATTGTTTCTAATCTACGGACGCGAGACCGCGTCATGTTGTTCGCTGTGGTAACCATAGTGAGAGAGGTAGCACTTCAAATTTGTCGCACCGGGTATTTTATTTGTCGTGTCGCAAGACAGACTGGAATTATACCGTGCGACAGAAATGAGCCGGGGGCTCATATCTGTCGCAGGTGCGACAAGCATGAGGACCACGCTCATTTCTGTCGTGAAAATTCACAGAAATTTTCCGAAAATGAAATTAAGCTAGGGGGAACACAACCGAATAGTACCGCGATTATGACTTGAAAAACGAAATTACTGAACGAGTAGTACCGCGAATATTACATAAAACACAGGTGTATTATACGATCACTTGGGGACATTCATATAGCACGAGGCATACATGAGTAGCAAGCAAGCAAGCATTTCAGATGGATAAAGATACTAAGAGAAAAACCGATTACTCTCTTAAAAAATATTAGCATAAATACTTATTACTACTAGGCTGCTAGTTTCTAATACAAGGATTCAACTACCCGAGGGCGATATGAAAATCTAAACTAGGAAACTAGAGCACAGCGCACGTTCCAAAATCTTCAGAACCAAAACGTTTCCTGCAGCACACGAACAGCGAATCAGTCAGGACGTTGGGGATCGAACCCAATACCGACAGCCAACTGCTGTCCGCATTTCACCCTCGGGTGGGCGTCTACGTACAAAATAGACGTTTTGAAAACAGCAGCGGAACAGTGGGTGGAAAATCTAAAATTCTGAACATCAATATCGGCGAAACCTAAACAGAGCTGGAAGTCACAGGATGCCGCGAGCACTCTGCTGGCGGCATAAAAGGATGCTCGGCGTAAAAAACAAAACCTGCAAAAAACGAAACGCTGGTTAGTAAAGACGTTGGGAATCGAACCCAACCCGTCGGAGAATCCCGCCGGTCTCCAAGCACCCCTTCAGCTTAGTAGGGCCAGAGGGAAAGATGCCGCCAGGAACGTTGCTGGCGGCTTCAGAAAAGGCACAGCATGAATTATACACTATGGCCGTTGCTGGCGCCTTCAGAAAAGGCACAGCATAAACCTGCAAAAAAACAGAGCGCTGCTCAGGAAGGAAGAATTCCTGTTGAAAATTGAACCCAAACCGTCAGGCGGGATGCAAAGACGCCCGACGGCCTCCAATCATCCATGTATCGCAGGATGGGCTGCTGGTGGGATGCGGCTCATGTGAGAACATCGCAGGAACGCCCCCCCGCCGGGTTCCACGCATGCACACGAAAACATGGTCGATATGAAATATCGCTAAAGAAAAGTAGCGCGCAAAACTCATTAATCAAACAAAAACACAAGCCGCGCGCTGAGACAGCGAGCAGGTAGGCGCAAGATAAGAGCTTGGAGAAAAATGAAAACGTTGCCGACCAGGATCATACCATATCCACTTTTGTCCGGGCCGCGCCGCCGATAGGAGTGGTGAGATGATCTTGAATGACGAGATGCGTAAATAATTGTAAATTCCGCATATCTTCGGGGTAAAATATGGAATTGTTACCCGTATCTCTCGTTGTCGGTTACGACCGAACGGTCGAAACAATCCAAGGTAGGACTGCCGAGATCGGTAAACCTGTTATTAGAGCAGTTTTGCGACAAATTCATAATTGTAAATTCCGCATATCTTCGGGGTAAAATATGGAATTGTTACCCGTGTCTCTCGTTGTCGGTTACGACCGAACGGTCGAAACAATCCAAGGTAGGACTGCTGAGATGCTATCGTATCATGATTGGTCGGTATAACGCGAGCGCTCGACACATTCATGGTAGGACTGCTGGCATGGATGGAAAACAGTATATATATCTTCGTGGTATAATTTTGAATTGTTAAACGTTTCTCTCGTTGTCGGTTACGACCGAACGGTCGAAACAATCCGGGGTAGGACTGCTGAGATGCTATCGTATCATGATTGGCCGGTAAAGCGCGAGCGCTCGACACAATCCGGGGTAGGACTGCTGACATGGGCAGAAAATTTTCGAAAAATTTCCAACGGCATAATTTTTGAGGGACAGCTCCTGCGGTGTGGCCTGTTGACGTCACTTTTTTCCAGGAAACCTGTTTCGCTCCTTTAAGGGAAACGAAATGAAAAACAGCATATTTCTGAAAAAGCTGCGAAGCGTCGTTAATATAAACGAATCTTTTGCGATACGACAAATAAAATACCCCGTGCGACACAAATGAGGGGCTACCAGTGAGAGAGACAGGGGAGAAGGTTGAGCTAAACAGGGAGATGGTGGAAGAACGCTTACAGCGGCCAGACGGTTTGTAGAAGCCTCAGCTGAACGGATCGGAATCACAGGTCGTAAGCGGAAGACGTAAGAGCGGCCAAAATGAGTCACGTGGAACGACCTCGCCGGAGCCAGCGGCGCACGAAACAGATCAACTTCGCTGCGACGATGCTGCTGTAAAAAAATAACCGTCATCAATTGATCTCTGCGCGCGAAGGCGAGCACGATGCGTGCCGCCATCACTGCCAAGTTAAAAGGCCATACCGAAAGAGAATTACACCACCGCCCAAGTGGGCGCTCAACCCCTCCTACGTCCTACTTGCGAACATGGCAACAGCAAGGCGCTGTGCCATCATCGAATCACCGGAAAGCCGGTGCGGGCCATAACCTAGAGAAGACAGATACGCTGTCTGGCTAAGCTCGCGGGGGAAACAAACCGATAATCACATAAACAGTTGTCGGCCGAGGCTTTATGCTCTCGAAACCCGGACAGTAAACAATGATCGTGTTTCATGCTGACCACTGTGTCTACGTGCTAGGATGTCACGGACACGAAACGGAAGCAAGGGCTAGGGGCTAGTCGAGCCCATAATAACTAAGCCTAAACCCGAAGTCCAGATAACTTGAGTGTGGGACAGGGATGGAGGTGCGGATTTTTTTCAGTGGTTCGTTATGCTCAGTACTTTGCGTTTTTCGAACGTATGGGGGGATGTTTGGAGATGTCTGAAAGGTATTTGGGGTGCAATATGCGTGCAGGCGCGTTGGTGATATAGAATTGTTGAATCTCGAACTCGTATAACTTGAGCTGTGGGACAGGGATGGAGGTGCGGATTTTTTTCAGTGGTTCGTTATGCTCAGTACTTTGCGTTTTTCGAACGTATGGGGGGATGTTTGGAGATGCCTGAAACGTATTTGGGGTGCAATATGCGTGCAGGCGCGTTGGTGATATAGAATTGTTGAATCTCGAACTCGTATAACTTGGGCTGTGGGACAGGGATGGAGGTGCGGATTTTTTTTCAGTGGTTCGTTATGCTCAATACTTTGCGTTTTTCGAACGTATGGCGGGATGTTTGGAGATGCCTGAAACGTATTTGGGGTGCAATATGCGTGCAGGCGCTACTGCGGTATATAATGGGCGCATTAGACACGACTATACGGTACGGACGACCTCCGGTGTAATACAGAAAATTAAAAAAAAATCTTAAAAAAGTGAAAAAATCGCGTCCGGAGGCTCGTGGTCTCAGCCAGAGTAACTTTATACAGTACAAGCAACTATAGGGGGTACGTGAACGCACAGGTGGAGAAAAAATATTCTCCAAAATTGATTGTGGTCGCGAGTGGCGACATCACAATACCACGACAGCAATCTACAATCAACCTTCCTCCACAGGAGAGATGGGCAAAGCAATATCAGGATCAACAAGCCCTACTCGACAACAATTCTGTCATCATACCACATGAGATAAACACGACTTCCACTGATATTTCTACTCCGGGGGCCGTTGATACGAACATCAAGAAACGTACTACATCATTTTGATACCGTTTCTTATTCGAAGAATGCATGCTTGGTGGGAAGGATGCTCAACGCGAGCAATATCAATTGGCACTACCCGCGGAACTCAAAAAATTAATCAATGAAGGTTGTTTATTAGGCGACCATTGTGTACACCCCTTTACCACGGTACCTAGAATCCATGACCACAAATTAGACAAACTTATTCCCATGTGCCCATGGGGAAAACAGTATGGAAAATGTGGTACTATGCATACTATTTGTGTTTTCCAACACAAATGCAAGATGCAAATGGATACCGAAACACGTGAAGATCTGACTTTACTAGCCGACAAGATTGCAGGGATACATGAAACCAGTGACCGCCAAATGCAACAAATTCAGAAAATGACAGAGGAAATCAGTCAAATTCAGAAAATGACAGAGGAAATCAGTCATTTACAAAAGCAGAATGTATATTTCAGCCAGTTGCATGATATAATCATGAAAACAAACGGAGTCGTCACATTACTTCCGAAGCCAGAATCGTGCATAATACATCCCACGATCTTACAATTTTTATATACTGTGGCAAGAGCCACGAAATCGGCGAGGCCCGTAGATGCCTACTGCGCTATAAATGAGTTTCCAGTGGATCACTTTTACAGCAGTGCGACGACGATTGGTTGTCACAACGATGTACCTTTATCTACAACGACCACTCAAGATTTGATTTCAAGTAAGACATTCAACCAATCACCCCAATCACCCCAATCACCCCAATCAACACATTTTAGTTCTTCAAATTATATTCAACACTTACCCAATCATTTCCCCATAATGAAAGATCTGCATTCATTGATGCTGAATACACAATATGCTCAACACATTTGCAATCAAATCTCACTTATATCCGACTCGAAATCAATTACACAGCAGATGTTGCCATTTATTCTTCTATAATTATATGCACCTCCTGCAGAATTTATCAACTCTATGGGTATCAATATCTCTCTTGCAAGAAATAAAATAGGACTATTTAAAGAGGATGACAAAATTCATTTACCAGATATGTGTATACCAAGTCAGAAGTCAATCATCTGTACTTTTATTTCTCATTTTTATGCAAATATGCATATCGACGTGGCATTTATTTTTTGTGAGAATACACAGTCAACACATACTTCAAGAAGCCCACAACAGCAGCCACAACAGCCATCGATGCAGAAATACTCGCCGAGATCAACGACACCGCTTTCACAGACAAGGCTGCACCATGATATTTCTTCATATGATAGTCGGTGGACCCATGCTTACACTGATTCAAATAGCAATGAAACAATGAGACAACAACTTGTATCACACATGCACCATTATGAAAATGGCATATCCACTGAAAATATATTATATAAGTGGACAAATACTACACCATTTGGTATCACACCGATCACAGATTTAGAATCTAGCAACAAGAGACGGAGAATCTGCACTTCTTTCAAAAATAATTTAGCAATAAATCATGGAAAATCACACTGCATGTCAGCATCTACAGCCTGGAATATTCATTCTGAAATTTCCAAAAAGATTATTGCTGAAGTAGTAAATCAATTCTTCGGGGACGTAGGGCCACTCCTTAACCCTAGAGTTTCATTACTTTCCCAATTTATTGACTACATAGCCGTTAGACATTCAGTTTTTACAAAACATTTTGAGAAATTTTGCCATAACATGGTTTCAGCATTTGATCGGGGGATCTGCCCTATCAAATTAGTTATTTACCATGTAAGGGAACCATATATCGCCCCGAATGAAAAACATCATCTATACTCTCAATATACCGGCCTCTTGCATCGTGCGCATCAAACGGATGTCAAAGATCCATATGCTATGGTTGTTTGTGATACGGCTTTTTCGGGTTGGTATGCCAGGGCTCTTCATGAATACTTTGATTAGATTTGATTAGTTTTAAAATGCTCAAATCATAATTTGATTAGTACGGCGAAGGTTCGAATCATGACTTGACTAGTACGGGGTTGGTCCAAATCATGACTTGATTAGTACGGGGTTGGTCCAAATCATGACTTGATTTTTAGGAAATAAGGCCTAATCAAATCAAAAATCATGATTACTAGTGTGATTAGTACCCATATTTGGAATTTTCGACTACAATCATTCATTCCATCAATCAATTAAAATCCAAGGGGTAATTTACACTCAATATATATGCGGTGAACGTTTTAGGTTCAATTCACATTGCATTCATTTCCCGCGATGGGCCGCGTGCAAGCACGTGGGAGGCTTCTCATCTCCGGAATATTTATCATCTCCCCTATCACATTCGCGTGACGCGTGACTCCGGAGTATTTCTCATCTACGGAATATTTATCATCTCCCCTATCACATTCGCACAGACGCGTGACCTGGAGTATCTCCGGAATATTTATCATCTCCCCTATCACATTCGGCAGACGCGACTCGGAGTATTTCTCATCTCCGGAATATTATCATCTCCCTATCACATTCGGGTGTGACGCGTGACTCCGGAGTATTTCTCATCTCCGGAATATTTATCATCTCCCCTATCACACTGTGACGCGTGACTCCGGAGTATTTCTCATCTCCGGAATATTTCTCATCTCCACTATCACATTCGTGTGACGCGTGACTCCGGAGTATTTCTCATCTCCGGAATATTTATCATCTCCCCTATCACATTCGCGTGACGCGTGACTCCGGAGTATTTCTCATCTCCGGAATATTTATCATCTCCCCTATCACATTCGCGTGACTCCGGAGTATTCATGAGTACTCATAAAATATTGGAAGAGGTAAAGTATGCAATCAAATGAAATTCCACACAAACATATCTGTCAATATTCACATATAATGAAGTCTAAGAACTCCTTACATCGGATAGTACATGTTTTCCTCTCACTATCTGTCACACGTCCTCGAGTTCAGCACTACTAAATAGTGAATAGTACCTCTCTCTAATATCCTTCACAGGCGGTTTGTATGCCTTCTTGTTAATTCCGACACAAGTCAAGATTCCCAAGTAATCAGGGTCCAAGTTAGGATCTGATAGGTGGCCCGCTCGAGAAAAAACTTGTTCACAGTTTGCCTCATGAGGCAAGTGGGAGGATGTCTGCTTAAACACTATGAAGTGTAGGGGAAATTCTTTGCGGAGTTGCCAAAGCATAAAAAACTCGTTCAGCAACATGTCAGGCCTGAAGAAAAGTTGCAAGCGCTCATTTGATAGGGCTTCCCAACGTCGGATCTCGCCTTGCACAGCATCACAGTCTCCACTGACATGTGAGGGGCTAGATCCATGTGCGCCCTCAATAGGCAACACCGTACTGGCACCACGAAAAAGCCCACCGCTCAATTTATGTTTCTTGGCCACCTGTGACTCACGGCCTTTGGCCGTTTTGTTCTCATCTTGAATGGGTGCTGCAGCCCGCATAGCACCCAAGTACAGAGTTCGAGCTAGCTCATGTTGGGCAGGTGACAAAAAAGTCTTACTGTCCATCTGTTCGGTCATGTAGCACTGAATTAGTCGTGAGTTGGATGGACGAAGAGCAAATATACGACTTTCAAGCTCGTCAATCAAGACATTGTGCGCGGTGGTCACGATTGAACTCAAGTCCTCAGCCTCTCTGATGTCGACGACACGTTCACGGTGAATGAGCTTCAAGCTGAGTGGGAATCCCTTCACGTCAAGATGTGCACCAGAGTCACAAAAGCCTTCCTTTAAATCGTGCAGCAAAATCATTGCTTGACTACCTGTGCAAATACCACTGTGCTCCAAGGTTTCTTTAATCTCAAAAGGGTAAGGGACAAGAAACTCTCAAGTTCCCCAGAGTTGTCCCAATCAATCAAGTGCAATGGGTATCCGATGTCTGGCGCAGCAACTGGTGTGCCAACCTTACTGCCCTCTTCTGATGACTCATCCGTTTCCACGATCGCCTCTAAATTATTGCGGTTTGCTTGTTTGTACGCGTGTAGCTCTGCATCAATCGCTTGCCGCAACATGTTATTTTTATTGACCTGCTTGAATTGATTCCCCCATCTTGTGGTTGCAGTCACCTCCAAGTTCAAAATGCTCTGACTTGGTACCCCAGCTTTGGTCTGTGCAGTATTGAGAGCTTTACCAAAGGCGAGAGATTGGCGCGAGAGCATGACAACTCTATTGTGCTTTCTAAGCAAAGACTTGCACTCCGGATTCTTCGACTTCACTCCAGCTAGCCCAACGCTGTACAAAACTCCACGTTGCAACTGGTGCAAAAGGCACGTATCTACCTTCTCCGATATTTCTTCAATCTGACTGAGCGCACACTGACCATCTGCAGCACCATCTGGGGTCACTCCGCTAACCGCATCGTAAGGGATCCCATTGTCCTTCAACACTCTTACGAACCAAACTCGGATGTTGGGCCCTGTCGTTGCACTCATTGGGAAAATACCGACTTCCATAACCTCACTACGCAGGAAAAGTTCGGCACTGTCACTATTCTCATCCTCTGGATCTTCGCAAGTAGTTTGTGTGACAGCGGCATACGCAGTATGTGTTGCAGTGTCGGTCCACATATCAAGCTGGATCCCGACGCACTGTCCGCCCTTAAACTTCTTGTTGTGGCGAGCAGTCCTAGCAACACGTTCTTCCTTTTGCAGTTGCTGGGCACACACCGCAATCCGACGAAGCGTCTCTGAATGCGGGAAGGCAGCACGTGGATCGTATCCACGTACGTAGTCCCTAAACTCGGCCTGAGTAGTCATGTTGAAAGAGAGGCCTTTTGTACGCAACCACAACAGGTCCACATGATGCTCAAAGGATTCAGAGAAGTTGTATACTTTAAACTGTTCGCCATCAACCTCGGCATATTTACTATTGTTCTTATCGATGTTTAAAAGAGCTGACCTATGGCTATCGCACTTGCTTGCCTTCTCTCGGATATGCGTTACGGGATTGCTGGTGCTCACTGCCTTACCGGCCTTGTGATATAGTTTGCGCTTTGCCCCACACGTTGTGCCGTCATTATTGTGAACGATAGTGCATTCAAACTCTGCAGCATAGTTTCCTGACTTTGGCCCCATCTCACATAGGGTATCTGAAGTGACAGCGAAATATTTGTAAACTTCAGCGACAGGGAACGCAAGCTTCGGAAAGTCGGGATGGTGAGGGGAACGATTATTGGCTTCGTCTGCCGAAAAAGCTAAAGGCTGAGGCGTTTGAGTACTCTGCTGATCGTCAGACAAAGGAAAGGTGTCGTAAAAGAATTCTAGAAACGACATGGGATACTTCATCCAGAAAATCTCGCCGCTTGCATCTCCTAGCTCTAGGCTGCCCGTACCAGTCGGGCCCATCTCTTGCAATTGAAATGCCAACCCTGCGAAAGTGTCGCTTCTCCTGGGCTCTTATGCGCAACCGAAAACTCGCGGATAGTACACATGAAAAAGGTGTTGCTCTCGGCTTCTGACATCTTTCCTGACGCTAGGGTCCAAAACGAGCCGGGGACCTTTATTTGCTTTCCAATATGATCTAGGGGTTTCTTCAACACCGGAAACTGTTGGACGGCAAGTGTTTGCTGCTTCGATGAGAGCTCTTTCTTCCGTCGGCCCATATTGTCGGTATTATGTCTGCTGACTGAACGAACTGTGTTGCCGGAAGCTGAAAAACGGCTTTGCGGGGTAGTGAAAATTGTGGGCTGTCGAACAGACCTGACGCAACGAATAGATGGCTAGAACTGGAACTGCGTCAGTCCGTCGCTCGGGCGAGATCGGTCGGGTGGCGCGGGAAAATCGTGCATAGTGATCACGTTTCGAATCAAGTCATGATTAATAGGCTCGCGACGAAATCATGACTTGACTAATAGGAAATGGTCCAAATCATGACTTGATTAGTACGGTAGGGGTCCAAATCATGACTTGATTAATAGAAAATAAGGCCTAATCAAATAAAAAATCATGATTACTAATCCTATTCATGAAGAGCCCTGTGGTATGCACCGCGCATACCCGGTATCGTTGAAAGACATCGAGACCCCTTTGCTTTTCTTTTCTTTGTATATGTGGTTTACAAATTTATGGGAAACTGGGTTTTCAACTATGAAATCGACCGCATCAACGGCAACCTACACTATTTTATTGGCAATATGTCATGGGAACCAAAAAACACAAAATAATGTAGGCAAAGACACATAAGTCCAAATCTTGAGATTCTTCATGCTTCCATCATAAATTTCTGGTTACACTTATCTTCAGCATTGTTTACAAGCCTCACATGCCGACATAATCCACACTTTGAATCATGGCTTTATAATTTATGATTGACATTTTGTATTGATAATTTTGCTACACCTACCGATGACATATACTGTATTCCTCCTCCTACCAAACTCATTCTTCCTTCCTCGTGAGTTTCGGTATGTATTTGACAAGATGCATTTTGATTTGTGTTCTTTACTATTGGAATACACATCTACAGGTCCCTTACATAGAAGGGGGTGGGAGAGGGGAAATACTATTACCCCCTGTAGGGGTATATTATTTACTTATATTTTAATTATGAAGCAATGACAGATTACTTGACAAAGTGAATCATTGATACTCTCAACTGGGACCACAAATATGATCACCACGTTCGATTATTTCACGATACTGCTTACTTACTTTAACAGACTATTGGGGATACGTGAACCACTATGCATGTTTTTAGACGGTGTTTTTCTGTTACTATTCTCGGTTTATAGACGACGGGTGACCTGCCACGTCATCATAACGCGCAGTGTAATGCAGACACGTGGCAGCCACGTAGGTTACGATATGCGTTTATGCGGTACGGTATGCCTTCATTATGCGGTTTGCCATTGTGGTTCGAGTGATCATCGAGCAATCAACGGAGAGAGATATCTTTTTTGGATTGGGTGTGTTCATAAACACAAGCCCCGCGTCAAAAAACGCGGCTATACAACTATCATCACACGGGTATTGTTGCATGAACGGTGTATATTCGTTTAATTACAAGTAGAATGTTTGCTAGTGTTAGTAGTGTTACAATATATATATGTCGCAAAAGCCATAAGTCAGCTGGTCGTACAACATATCATAGCGTTACTATTACATTGCAAAGTACGTAAGTTGCTACCAGGCAAGCGATCTCGAATTAGTTCATTCCACGCCTTTCAAACGCCGGAAAGTAATGGTCTACTAATCTATCAGCTCCCAGTATACTCCGTCTTCGTCGTCCATTGCTTCCTGGCACATGAATATTTCGTAAGAACAACGCATACACGCGAAATGTTCGGTATGCTCATTTATCGCAACAAGATGCGAACCAGCATTAAACCATATGCGAACGTTTGCAGGAAGGTCACAATAATCGCATTTCATGACGAGTTTGCCTGAGCGTGGTCAGTTGTTAGTTGTTAGTGTCAAGCTGGGGTGGCACGATGGTGAGCGTAAGCAGCAAATGAAGGCTAAGTAAGAGGTATTGAGCTTGTATACCTGATCAACTAAGGCAATCGCAACTGATACAGTACTCGTCGAAAGGTGTCGTTTCGTCATTCTGGTACCAACAGACCAATAGGCGTACAACGTCGACTGGAATAACCATTAATCGCGGAGTCATCCACGCTTCACCCCATGCATATTCAGCGCGATCGGGATAGCGTTCCGGCTCTACCAATTCAAAAAACAGATAAAACCGAGTTCGTCGGGTAAAGCGCCACATAGCCCATATCAGATCATGCCTGTGAGGCATCGGCGGGCGGCGGAAAGGGCGGTTTGCCATCGTTCTCAAAGTCCACTGGTGCAAATTGCATTCGGGGCATGGTCGGTGCTCCATCTCATGGCGATTAATGGCATCTACATCGATACTGGCACGATTCCGATGCACACCAAACCTTAACACTGAAGGCATCACGAGTTTGTAGAGGCGCGTCGCTCACTCTCTGGTAGGAGGTGGCAGGGGTGGCACGATGGTGAGCGTAAGCAGCAAATGAAGGCTAAGTAAGATGAATTGAGCTTTTATACCTTAGTCGGAGTCGGAGTCGGACAGCAACTGTGGGACTTCGGTATCCTGCCAGAACTCGCAATCCGCGCCAATCTTGGGCCAACATTTGTCCGCGCCAATCTTATCTTGGCCAATCTTGTGATTGTTGGTTTCATCCTATTGGTTTGCGGCATTCGCCTTGAGAGGCCCAAGCCCTCCTTGGCAATCTTTAAATCGCTTGAGGCCTTTAGGAGGATCATTTTCCATTTCTACCTGGAAGACACACCGCTTCATCTTTGCATTATCAAGAATGGCGGATACCCATTACGTCCTGTTTGGGATTGTTCTTCCTTACATTCGGGAAATGCGTCAACTGCGTGAGGAATACTTTGTGCAGGCATGGGTCGAAGAACGTTTCTTGTGGGCGTTGGAAGAACAAGTTTTGACGTTTTCGGGCATGTTTGGTGATGTTTGGATGCCTGTAACTTTGGCTCACTATTTCTATGAATTACGTGATCTGCTCGAAGTCGATTGGGGGATGTTCGTGATTGGGGAAATTTCTTGCAGATATTCCCTACCTCCAACTTTGAAGCCCCATATTACGATGATGAAGGGTTCCATTGGCAAGGACCTGGCATGTCAAACAACTTCAGATTCCGGCTAGACTACATCGATTTCGACGACTTCGCAAAACGGTGGCTTCGTGAATATCATTGGGCCTGGTACAACGGCTTTTACAACGAGCATGCAGATCCTCAATGGATCTACCCGTCGCGGTACGAGTTGTCTATGAGGCCTGCCTGCAGTCGATGCCGACGCATTGATATGGATCTTACCCGTATGACGGGTACATCTGCACTGACCTTGTCGACTGTCGGCGGATGACTCGTCTTGATTTGAATTGATGGTCGAATCTCAATCGGTGGCTTTAGCCACCACCCATCTATTCTAGAAAACAATTCTTCTCGATGCGGGCAACAAAAATATCATAAGTCACGTGTATGGTGCAAGCAATGGTATAAGAACCCCGATCTTCACATTTTTAATAATCATTGTATGTTACATTATTACACAGTGGTTGTATTACACAGTGGTTGTATTACACAGTGGTTACATTCCATGTGTATTCTATTCAATTGTGCATTATGACTAATCGTGGCTAATCGTGCAGGGATCCCGCCGACGGATCCGAATCGGTTGAGTCGTCCAAATGATGGCCCCATTCCGAATCTGTGTCCTCGTCAGCTATTTCAAGCTCAATCACACTATCGCAAGCCTCCCGATCGACACAGATGTAGCGGTGTGGCATATCAGTTTCTCGGTCATCATTGCAACGTTCAAGAACTGTCCTTCGAGAACCGCAATCATGGCAACAAGCCCAGGTGTATAAGCGAGCATAAAATAGATTGCCATCTCCATCATAGGTAACTTGATTGCGAAACCAGCCGTTGTACCAGGCCCAATGGTGATCGACCAACCACCTACGCCGGAGTTCGGTTAAATCGCGATAGTGCATACCGCAAATCCAACGAGACCAGTTGCGAAAATAGGACGCCTCGCCGCGAAAGACATGTAAGTGCCTATAGCGAGACTGTCGAGCATATACATCGTCATCCTGCATTTCCACTGACCACACGTCAGGTCCACCAGAGTATATCGCAAGCGTTACAGGGAACACTGCCCGTCTTCTGACTTGATTTGTGGTAAAGGGGTACGCAAAATAGCGCGGCGAACGTTCACGTGATTCAAGAGCCCACAGAAATCGCTCTTCCACCCACGCGTGCAAAAAGGATTCCTCGCGTGAACGGCGTCTTTCCCGGATGACGGGAAGAACGCATTCGAAAAGGAGATAGTGGCCATGGGCTGTCATCAGGCGGGTGGCTCTCAGAATGGTAGGAGGTGGCAGGGGTGGCACGATGGTGAGCGAAAGCAAGAAATGAAGGCTGAGTAAGAGGTATTGAGCTTTTATACCTTAGTCGGAGTCGGAGGACAGCAACTCTGGGATTTCAGTATCATCGGTATCCTGCCAGAACTCGCAACTCGCGCGGTCGACACACATGTATCGATGTGGGTAAGTCACTCGCATAACAAGTGAATCTGACCTTCCGCAATCATCGCAACAGGGCCGGTCGTATACACGAGCATAGACGAATTCGTTACCATCAGCGTCATAGTCAAGGAAGTTGCGAAACCAACCGTTGCACCAGGCCCAATGGTGATCATATAACCATCGTCGGTGGAGTTCGTTAAAACTGCGATACAAATTCATACCGGAAATCCAACTAGTCCGATTAAAGTAGGACGCCTCATTGACTCTTAAGCCGCCGACGTCGTCGTTCGCAATTCTCCGAGGATGAAAAAAAACCGCGCAAGTGTCACAGGAAACACAATGATTTCTGAGGTAAACGTGCCAGGGATATCGGGGCATGTAATGCGTACTCGTGTTTCAAGGGCCCACAGAAATCGTTCTTCTACCCATGCGTGCAAAAAGCATTCCTCGCGGGAACGGCGTCTTTCCCGGATGGCGGGAAGCACAAACGGAAAAGGACAATGTAGTAGTCTGGCATCTGGGTGTGTCGCTCACTGGTAGGAGGTGGGGTCTATCGTGAGCGAAAGCGAGAAATGAATGCTGATGAAGAGATAGGCAGGCTTTATAATGCGTGACATTTTACAAACCAACGTAAGACATGTTACATAAAAAGTACAAATCTCACCCTACTATTTTCAAAAGGTCATCTCACAATGACACAACCTCGTTGCATATCGAAGACTATGAACAAGGATGCCGTGAAAGCAAGTTTTATATGACCATGCAGACATGTGGTGTTTGTTCCATCCATGTGATACGCGTTCCCAAAGATTCCTTGGGCGTCCGAACAATCTCAGTGCAAGGAAAATGAACTAGGTAAAATGAATGCAAGGAAATCAAACGTGGTAATACCACGATAGTTCAACATTAGATATTCACAATATATACTATTGTTTTACAACTTCTATATACAAGTTCATCGGACTGATCGAGTTATTCACACATCTGGTCGTCATCATCGGACAAGGACGACAAAGAGGCTTCCTCGTCCGAACTCTCACCCTCTTCAGCCTCCGCGTTCTCTTTATCCTCTTTATCCTCTTTATCCTCTTTATCCTCTAATGGCATGATTGCGTCGCGCAGTAAGAGTTTGGGTGATCTATGCTCGGGCGGCTCAAAGCTCTTTGACATGTCGCTGGCGATGACTCGTTTGACCAACAAGTCATATTGCTCACCCGGGATCCATCGCTGTGTGCTTGCATTGATCTTTCGGCGCTCCTCTTCCGTGTCCCAGTCCCATGCTACCAATACTTCGCTTGGTGTATACGGCGCCACCTGCTT
>LGRX02016149.1:0-18143 GCA_001247695.2 Cymbomonas tetramitiformis
TGTCCACACAGCGCGACTATCTAGTCCTACTACTAAACGGTCTTATTTATTGTCCGTGCCCCTACAACACCAGCTCGGTACTGTATACATTGTCTTATGTCACTGTGCAGTAAACTTCCTACTGTAACCACACAAAAGTTCAAAAATTTTGATAACCGCTTTCCACTTCCTATGCAAGCTATTTTTCTCAACATGTAAAAGACTGAAGATTACAGTTTTGACGCCAACATACAAGCACAAGTCCACAAGATGTATAACTTCACAAGCAAAAGAATGTCATATATCATAAATTACCGTATCATAACACTGCTGTTTTCGCGGTCTGAGCGAGCACTTCCTTTTTCGGGACTCACTGTTACGAAGGCAAATCAAAACGATGAGCGTCTGCCTCACCCTGCTACGCCGCCCTACATATCACAGCTGCTATCTCCAAACAAGGTGTAACACCCATCCGTACTTCCGTATCCTGTCACTGTTGTAACCACTCGCGCGTATCGTACTGCGCGTGTCATATGTTCGTCAGAGACTACTGTCCCCTGTGTCACAACCCGGTGGCTGGCAGCAACGGAATCAAAAATTGTGGACAACGCACGTCGGCGATGCGCCATGCTAGCGGTGGATCTAGTGGAAGCGACCATGATGAGATAGACTGGAGGGAGGCAATGAGACGTGAAAATGCGGAAGTCGGGGGCGGCCAAGAAATGTGGTGGGTCGCCGATACAGCTGCCGTGAGAGATCAGGAATTCCGGGAAGTCGTGTGGTAAAGGCGGCCGATACGCAACGGTGTGGTAACCAATCAGAAGACGTAAACCAGTCCAACGTTAAGTCCCGTAAGAAAAAAATGACCTCAAATGTTGGATTCAGTGCACCGTAGGTCATACCGTGCATGACTCCGTTCGACTGTACCAGTACTCATACAGTACTTGGTGACAGATACCTAGGTCACATATGCATTATATATTCGTTTACCTTTATAATCAGTTTACACTTGTATGAGAACTATTCAGTGACCACCCCGATATAATACGGTTTATTATATCTCACAGGTTATGGGGTATTACCCCGCTTTTATCACTGCTGACTTTGCCATGATTGGCTAAGCTTTTCCGCTTGGCGGGGCGTTGGGGCCTCGCGAGGTGTTGAATCGGCCACTTTAGGGCGTGCGGTTTAAGCTAAGTTGCGGTGAGATTTCGGATTGGAACTTTCGGCAACTTCTTCGAGTGTCCGCGTTGGATTTCGTTTTTGACTTGGACTGATCACCCCTGTCGACGTCTCCTTGGCCGTCGCGTATTCGACTTCGCTGATTTCGTTCGACCCCATCTTGTACTTACTCCGCAACTGCATTGCCGTCGTCCGCCACCTTACGATTTGAGCCTCGCCTTTTCCCCAACCTCCCTCCTATAGGAATTTATTCTGATGACTACATCCTCAGTTGGTACACCTGCCGTGGGCGCTAGAATGCGCCTTGACTCGATCTTTGCTAGGAACGTGGGTGCTCGCTATAAGAGCACCCCGCAGTCAGCGAAAGTTGTACTCGCTGCTGCTGACAGGACACGCGGCAATGCCGTTTTGCAATCATCCTGGGACACTGACGTCGTTAAGCGTGTCGCGAAGGACACATTGGGGACGAAAGCGTCTTCGTTTTCGGGGAGTGAACCACATCGTCAACTCCTTTGGGACTCCTTGGTGACTGCCTTGGAGGCCTCCTTCGTCAACAAGGACACCGCCAGCGAGGATATTTTTGACCTCGTGGACGTCACCAAAGAGGTTCACCCCATTTACAACGACATTTTACTTCGTGCTTTGGTGTCTTTGACGACTCCCCATTCTCCAGCTCGAAGGTGGGTTGACGCTTCGGCCCGAATTTCTCCGCGTGACGGCAAACGTGCTCTGCTTGAGATCACCAAGCGGCTTCTGCCGCCTGGACATCGACCGCTCCGCCACCACGAAGAACTCTTAAGCATTTCTTTTGGTTCGTCTAATGACCCTGAGCCCTTGGTCGCGCAATTTGACGAGTGTCTAAAAGCTATCGCGGCTAGCGGAGCGGGCCCCCTGGACGACGAGGCCGCCAAGAGGCAGCTGCTGGCGGCACTGGACGTCGAGTTCTACAAGGAGGTGGTTGCCCCACTTCGCCTGGACACTGAGCTGGCGAAGGTGGGCATCGAAGAGATTTACACCCACGTTCTGGAGGTTTGGTGGTGTGCGAACCCTAATGGCCCTCCCACCCGCCCCAAGGCGGCCGCACCTGTCCCGACGCACACACCTCTCGGGATGGCCTACACAGGTAGCGAGCAGCATGACATTACGGACTTCCTTGAGGAGTTCGCTCGTGTGATTGGTGAGGCCACTAGCCTTCTTGCCTCCCTACGACATGACGAGCGTGATGTTTCACGAGACGCACCGCCGCCGCGGAGAGACTCTCACCGTCCGCATGGGGGCGGTGGTGTGAGATTTCCACCGTCCAAGTGGCGCGATGAACGGAACCGTCGTACGGACGGTAAGTTTCACGGCCGTAATCGTCACGTGGGATGGAAGCACCGCTTCGGAGCGTCCCCACTCCCGAAGGGCGGGAATTGGCCTCAAGGTATTAAGGCGCAGGGTGCTCGGAGCATCTCCTTTCACTCCGCATCCTCGGCCTTCGTACAGGAGTGCCCACTCTGCCCTGGGCACTTTCACGACACTGCACGTTGCCCTGAGGTGTGTGGTTCGTGCGACGTTGACTTGCGTGATGCCGCCATGGACTTGGACGAGGTGGTTTCGGCCTTCCAGGCCGCCTTCGACAACGAGAACGACGAGGATTTCGCTGACTTGTGCCACGAGCACGACCAGCCACTGGTGCGTACCGATCCTGAACCCTTCACCTACCCGGTGCGGCACGACGTGGGATTACGTGCCCACTATGCGGGCTTGGGTCATGGTGCTTCGGGCGACGGCATGGAGGGTGTGCTCTCGGATGCACGGGGCGTCCTTGAGTCCCTGCGGTCTGCGGCTACGGCTGCACAGGTCGGTGGTGCTACCGCCGCTGGTAAGCGACCACCGCTACACATCGGCACTTTGTCTATGCCGCAGGTGGTGTGCGATGCGCCACCACCTGCCAATCACGAGATCGACGCTGGGCTCCACCCGGTTTCGGCATCGGACCCTGCTTCTTTCGGGTCCCCTTTCGAGGAGCCACTGCGAGTGTCCTTTATGGACCGGGTAATGCCAACATGCCCTGGCACCTCCCTTAAATTGTGCTCGATTGACTCGGATCACGAGCCGATTCACACGGGAGAGCTTTCCGTGATCGACGATGACGACGACTCCGACGGTTATTCCTTTTCCGGAGACGAGATTCCCTCGGCCCCACCGGCTACACGATCACGTGTCGGTGTGGCAACATTGCCGAGAGTATTCTCTTTTGCATCTCTAGCCCTTGCTGGATTTGGCATGCCGACAGTGTCATCATCATCTGTGTCATCACCGATACGGTTCGACTACTATGACTTCTTCACTCTCATCAGCGCCATCTCCGATATCGACTTCGGTAGTCAGACAGTTCATAGCATCTGTCATTTCACATCTGACACCTTAGGGGCTGTCATCATATTCTTTCGGCGGAAGCTATAACACTTCGTATTATGCCTATTCTACGAAAGGTGGGTTTACACACCGTAAGGACCCCTTACGGTGGGTTACCCAACCCTAAGTAAAACGATTATTTCAGCCCCTAAACTGACCCCCTGGTCATGTTCATGGTGGCAGGATGACTTTAGACACTCCCAAGAGGCATCCGCGAAGAATTATATCGGATGTATCCGGGTTAACCTGAAAACCCAAACCCAAACCCAAACCGGCAAACCAATTATCGCATATAAATCGTGTCATATAGTGTAATAAACCGTCATACCACCCTCACTTCGCGTGACATTTTGAGGGTCAAGATGGCCTCGAATGAAAATTTTGACAAGACACTGCAGAAAGAGCAGCTCGAGAACTTGACAACATAGGTCTCCAAATTTCCAAAGGGCCATCGAGGAAGGCCACATATCTACCAATATACAAAATTATGTGGTAACCCACCGTAAGCATATATGATCGGAACCCGCTACACCCCCCCACTTCGCGAGCGCATTACACGCATGGGGCACATCGCACCCATCCATAGTATGTTCCTCAGCTTTCATTCAACTCATAAACTGTCTGAAAATCGATAGGTTTGACACCGTAAACCTCATAACGCCACCACTAGAGGCCGCCGAAAATTCCTCTTACGGCGGGTTAACCCACCGTAAGATTAGTAGAATAGGCAATTATCTTGTGTATAGCTTCACAGTTTCACGGTTGACATATGTGAGTGTTGCACTTGACTTGTAGTGCTTGACTGCGTGTTTGTTCACACAGGTTTGCGCCCACCACCGGCCTAAGGTGGTTTGTTAGAACCGCCAATTATGGCTGGCTAAAGCTCTTATAGGGGCTTGGGGCTGAGATCCGGGCATGAGGTTCTAAACGCACTAGTCACGGAAGGGGTAGAGTGAGAGAGAGGATGTATTTCCGTTCGTGAGCACAATTGCCTAGGACTCAGGCGGACCGGTCTAGCTAACCGCAGCCTCCGAAGCAGTACGCGCGTCATCACCAAGCCTCACGACACGATCGCCACCCTCTCTTACCCTACCCTCTCCGCGGCTGTAAAATTTGAACCTTTGAACCCGCATTTTGAGCCCCTGCCCTTATTTTTTATAGATTGTTCAAGTGTAAATTTGTTTTCTCTTGCTGAGATCTTTTTAGTACAATTTTTAGAACCTTGATCACCGAACATTTTGATTTATTGGATTTTCTAGACTAACGTTCGATCACCGCGACTGTAAATTTCACCATGGCCTCTACACCGTACCAGTTGATGGCACCAGCGAGATTAAGAGCACATCCGGCTGGTGCCTCAAAGAGGCAATTACAATTCGACCAACTGGTGGCCACACCAGTGGCTGCGCTTTCGCAACAATCAGCGGCTGAAAAGAAGTTTGATTCCGATTCCGCAGCTTTTCTGGATGACCACCAGAAGATTGAAGCACTTGTGAGGGGAATTAAATCGAAGCTGTGTGGCAAGGGGGATGCCATTGACGAGTGGAGGTTTTGTGGCGACGAGTCGAATGCTCGTTCGCTACTTGACTCCCTCGTTGAGGAGCTAACCTCTCGTCTCACGCGGTTTAACCCCCTCTTCGCACATGCTTTCCGGCTGTCCGACGCGACCGCCACAGTGATGCCAACTCCAAACAAACTCCTAAAGGAGTTATTGGAGTATCTCTGTGGCGGGCCAGCGCTCGCTTCAGTGCGGGAAGCTCACCGTTACTTCCCTGACGACGGCAAAGTAATTCTTACCGCCTTAGTCAGGGACGTAATGCCCGACCTTGAAGACTTTGACAAAACGGACTTCATTTTCACACCCACAGTAGAGGTCCCGGCTGGAGTAAACCCCAAGCAGTTCATCAAGGCGTTCACTGACGCAGTCAGTAACGCTTCGACTGACTTGGGGCAACACTCTAGCCTCGACATCTCTAGGGAAGATGCGGTCCGTCTGTTTCTTCGTCGCACTTGTCCCGTCACCTACAAACAGG
Source organism: Cymbomonas tetramitiformis (assembly GCA_001247695.2). Classification (NCBI taxonomy): domain Eukaryota; kingdom Viridiplantae; phylum Chlorophyta; class Pyramimonadophyceae; order Pyramimonadales; family Pyramimonadaceae; genus Cymbomonas; species Cymbomonas tetramitiformis. The sequence goes on from LGRX02016149.1 coordinate 5,595, forward strand.
TGCACGAGGACTATGCGATTGAGAAGGTCAAAACACAAGCTGAGCTGACCCTGGTGAGCTGTGGACTCGCGATTCAGCGAGTCTACAACACACTAGGGAAAACGAAGCAACTGACTAGCGCTTTCTATAATGATGCAGGACACCGCCACGGTGAACGTGGCGGTCTGGATTCCAGGGGAGCCCCTGACCTGCGCCCTCCCCGCCCGCGAGATGTATACTATCCTTCTCGGTCTTCCCACCCCTTTAAGGGGAAGGGGAAGAGTTTCCGATTCGCTGCCTCCCCCTTGCCCAAGGGGGGGAATTGGCCACAGGGAATCAGCAGGAAAGGCAAAGGCAAAGGCAAAGGCAAGAAGGGCAAAGGAAAGTCGCAGAAGACCCGAGTCACCTTCCACCCGGGTTCCAAACAGTTCATGGGCAACTGTTGGTCCTGTGGTGGGAGGCACCGCCAGGCAGACTGTACACACATGCAGCACCTGGCGGCACACTCCATGCGGCTTGACCCCGAGGCTCTAGCCGAAGGGGCCTTCACGGATGTTCTGACAGCTCGCTTTCAGGCAGCTTATGAGCATTCGGAGGAGGCCTTTCAGGCAGTCTGTTGGGAACACGGCACACCAGACATTTGTGACTCTTCGGAGTCGGTGTGCACGTACCCTGACGACGGATCCCTGTCCTTTGCCGCCTACCTCACCCAGGGGGATGAGGACTCTCATGCACCCGCTTGGGCACCACAGGAGTGGACTGACTCTGAGTGGGATGCTTGGGAGACTGACTCCTACACTCAGGAACAACATGAGGAGTGGGATCGGCTTCAGAGGAAAGCTTCCGCAAAATTCCAGGCCTTTTGCTTTGCAGGGGAGGAAGCGGACTACAATGAACAAGATCTTCAGGAGCCGTACTCTTCCCTTTCTCTAGGGAGAGTTCATTTCTACGGCTTCGGGGTGGGTGGTGTCGATCGTGACACCACGCACACCCCACCGGTCGTTGCCCGCATGGACTCTGCACCTGCCGTGGCACCGCTTGATTCTTCGTCGTTCTACCGTGCGGACCCGAGCATCGCATGCTCACCGTGTGACCCACAGCCTGCGTCTATCCGATCACATCTCGACGCAGGTGTGATGTTATACGGGGCCGCTCAGACATTGGATCATGCCGCGGCTGTATCGGGTGACACACCGGACGATGCCGAGCATGGAGACACCTGTTTGCACCCCGTGTCAGCGCTCTTCGCACACGAGGCATCCCTGGAGCCTAGCTCCGGGTTGTTCGCTGACATGGTGTTGGCAGGTGACCTTCGGTTTCAGTCAATGACCGAACAACATCACAGTGAGACCCGGGAGGAAGGGGGGGCTTGGGGGCCGAGGTCTTGGAGTTCACAGCTGGAGTCTGTAACTGGACCGGAGCCCGGCCCTCCCGTGGAGCTGCGACTGTCCCTTCCCTCACGGGTTAAGGTGGCTACTCCTCCCGGCCTCACCGACAGGGAGCAGGACCACTGGGACAGGCTGTGGTGTGAGGATCACACCCAGCCCACCCAGTGGCACGACACCCTGCCGGCTTCGGCCGCAACGACGCCGAGGGTTCCACGAGTACCACCTCCGGTGATGCCCTTCCCTCCCGGCCCTGGCCCGTGCTTTGTCACTGCAGGAGCGGGACTATATGCCACGGCCACGGACCCCCCTGCCAGCGGGCACGGGGTGCCTGCGGGGTCCGTGGTCGAGGCCTCGGACGAGACCGACGGCCCTGATCCCCGTGGCTCAGGGGAAGGACAGCACTATGACCCTCCACCCTCCGTCACTAGCCCTACCCTGCGTAGGGGTGTAGGTAGGGGTGGTGTGCCATTCTACAGACATGCTCTCGTCTCCACCCTTGTTGTCCTCGGCTTCCTGGGCTGTGCCATGGCAGATGTAGACTTGCTTCAGGGACAGGAGGATGCCTCGGACAGATTGAGACTGCTGTCACCTGGGGGCCCACGGGGAGGGGCCCAGGGGACGGGGACGGGGATACTGTATGACTGGGGCTCTGATGGTGGCACTTGGGCTGGTAACAATGGGAACAGTGGTTCTTGTGATTGGGAATGGTCAGATTCTGGGACTGGACACTCCTCCTCTGGATCTGGCACAGGAGACCCTCACAGTGACCACGGCCAGTTCACCAGCTCGGGTATGCCGCCCGATGCCGCCTCACAAATACAACTGTTCCGGTCAACTATAACAGCAGACAGTGAGGACCGCCGCAGGCGGTCCCGACACCTCACGGCTCTAGCCTTGGCAACCTTTATTCTGGCTATTATCATTCAGTGCCTATTCCTATTCTTCATGGACTTCCAATCAATATCAGGCGACAGTACAGTGGACAGAGGTGTCGGTGGTGTTGGCCCCGTGGCTTGGCAGCAGACTGGCAGTGTCCTCGAGACCACCTCACACCTGGCACACCTCATGATCACTGTCGGTGGTGCCGTGGTGCACATGTCTTGGTGGCTCGGCTTCACGTGGACGGCACACGGCACACCACCACCTGGGCTAGTGTTCACCTGTAGCCCTGTTGTCTCGGCCTATACACTATCACGGGACGGCGATGGCATTGTGGTAGACTCTGGTGCCACTGGGAATATCACAGGCACCAGGTCCAGGATCTCAGCTCTAGACACCTCCGCCACTATTGGCTTCTCTACGGTGATGACAGGTCCCGTATCCCGAACTGACGGGACCTGTACACTACACCTCTATGGCCGAGAGATACTGTCAGGGGAGATAGACGAGTACACTATACCTGGCTGCCACTTCAAGGAAGGCGCCAGGACACTCCTATCTACCCGGGTTATGCTCCGGCATGGCTTCAGTTCCCCAGACTTCATTACCATGACCTATACCCACCTGGACTCAGGCAGAACATATCGTATCACAGACAATCAGGTGGATTACCTCTGGGATGAGCCGCAGCGCCCGCACTCTCACCACTTCGGCTCAGCAGCTGTCAGGACCCGCACAGGTGACTCATCAGACTGGCAGTGGAGTAATAGCGAGTACACTAAATGGGCTACTACTCACGGCTCTCCTACAGCTACAGCTAAACTTGGTACTCCGGCTTTTGATGTATCTATGTATGGGGACTCTCTGCCTGTTGGAGAGGGTAACAATCATCCGGCTCTTGAGCACTGGTCTATCTCAGATGATTGTCACACCAAACAGTGGACGGGTCAGTTCTTCTATGGCAACATTCCCTTCAGTATCAGTATGATTGACAGAATGCTGACTAAGGGCAACCATGACTTTCTCCTTGACCCGCATAATACCACCTACTTCTGGATTGTCCCGTATATGCCACAACACCAGATATGGCACAAGACTTGTACTATGGAGGTACTACACATCTATCCTAAAGGCAGTAAGAGGATATTCAGCTTCTCTCGGAAGCACACATATGCTTCCAGTCACCCACTGACACCGGCTGGCTCAGATGGCGGACCTGACAGAGTATTCATTGATGGCACTCCCTTTGAGATCTGTATCCTGTTCAGGAACAGAAACACACCTGTTCGGGTCAGTCCCTTTGTGGAGTTCCATGCAGTCATGGGTCACGGCTCTACAGCCAGTCTGCTTAAGCTCTACGACCTGCCTGGCATCCAGCTCGGTCGGCCTCTGCTGTCTAGGCGAGCTATAGCAGCTATGCCGACCTGCTCTCAGTTCTGTGCAGTATGCTGTACCAGTAAGCTGAAGCAGAAGCCCTGCGGACACCATGACCAGTTGAGATCAGTGGCCATACAGCCCGGCCAGAAGTGGGCTGCTGACTTGACAGGACCTATTACCCCAGCTGGCTACAATGGCCACCTGTACCGATGCCAGTTCATTGACTATGTCAGCAGATTCATATTTGTGTACACCTTCGTCCAGAAATCAGAATACTACACCTGTCTGGTTCACTTCTACGGCAGCTTACATGCTATGGGATATGCACCACAGTCCATAACACTCCGTACAGACTGTGCTCCAGAGATGGGTGACCCCCAGTGTGTGGCTTTCTATCAAAAACACCGTATATTACACCAGAAGTCATCTCCTACAGTACATACAGACAACCCTCATGCAGAAAATGCCATTGGCAAGATATCAGACATGGCTAAGGCATTACTTCTGGCAGCTGGCATGCCCGAGGACTACTGGCCTCTGGCTGCCACACATGCTGGCTTCATATGGAATATCTCTACTCACAAGAACATCTCTACAACACCATTTCATCAGATCAGAGGCTATCACTATGGCTATGCAAAACTGAAGGCCTTCGGCCAGAATTGCTATGTCATTATGTCTCAGCAGCAGCGGAACTCCAGACAGCCTGGCATGTCTAGGAAGTCCCAGCGGGCGGCCTGGTCGGGCCGTCTTGTCGGTGTATCAGTCAGCTCCCTGGCATATAAGATCCTGGATACTGAGACTAATATGATACACTATGTTGGTAAGCCTCACTGGATTCATAATCATCAGGACATGGGAGAGATATTGGGCTCCATTCCAGACCCACATCAGGCAGAGCGGGAGTTTGATGCATCCTATGACAGACCCCAGCCATTCAGTGACAGCTTTGACACAGCAGGCTCGAGGGTTCATGGTATTGGCTCTTTCTTTGACGGAGAGGAGTCACACGCATGTGTTCAGCTCATTCAGACAGATGGCACAGTTACCTGGACTATGGCAGTCAGATATGTATTACAGACATCAGATGGTCGGCACTACCGGGACCTTCTACACTATCTGGACTGCTACAGAAAGCTAAATGGCATCAATGAACACTATCCTATCTGGACTATTGTGAAGGCTCGTCAGACAATCAGAGCACCTATCTACAGTGCTATTCTCATCTCCACCCACAGAGGCAACAGGAGGCCCTACGGTGTCATCCTGGAACCCTGCACCGACGAGCCGGCTGGCTGGCACATTGATCTACCAGCCAACCTGATTATCTTTCCGTCCACACACTCAGCAGCTTACCTGCCCTTCTCTGACACCCTCAGCAGTGACCTCAGAGCAGAGTACATGTTTGGCAGTTTCAACAGCATGGAGCAGTTTCTCTCTGATGCTCCTACCTCTACTATTACACATATGCTTGAGGTCTCGGCACCAGAGATTAAGCTACCTCACGGTGTCAGACAGGCTCTATCCTCACCACAGTCTGAAGACTGGCTGAAAGCTATGGATCAGGAGGTTGGTGATATGGTTAATCAGGAAAAGCTCAAGCTGGGGACACCTCCGGCTAATGCACAGTACCTTACTACACTATTTGTATTGTCTATGCCATTCAAACCTGACCCTACTGGTGCAGGCAAGCCCTATCAGATATTTAAAGCCCGTATGGCTGGTGACGGCAGCAGAACTACAGGCTATCTTCCGTGGGAGACCTCTTCAGCTACCCCAGAGATATCAGCTTTCAGACTGCTATTCATATTTGCAGCTCTATTCCAGCTGGTGGTGTCACATCTGGATGTGTCTCAGGCCTTTATGCATGCTAAGCTTGAGTTCCCCGTGTGGATTCAGTTTCCCTCTGGCTCTGGATTACACTACACCTACGGGCACAGGAGTCGGTGGTGTCAGGCCTGATGGCAAGTCAGTGACAGATGAACTCGAGATTTATTCAGATTCAGACCGCAGGCCAGTGGACTATCAGAGTATGAGAAGCACAGAATACCTTCCAGCTTCAGCAACCTGCCCCAGATTAGAGCTTCCGGTTCCTCTTCTCCTGGATAATGATGCATGCAGGTCTATTGCTGAAAATATCCCACTGTCCCAGAAGATCAAGCATGTTCTGGTCAGATTCCATATGCTCAGAGACTTTATCAGACTGGGCTGGATCATATGCTGGAGGGTGCCTTCGGAGAAGAACTTGGCTGACCCCTACACCAAGCCAGTTCCTCCCACCAAGAACACCGTGCCCTACTTCAACATGCTCTTTGACAGCTACATGGATATGCAAAAGGCAGTGATTCAGGCTGCCAGATCTTTTGGATTTTCGACATGGAGGCCTACTCAGAAAGCAGCAGCATGATCTGACTGTGAGTGCCCTCTGATTTGTCCTGTTTTGGGTTTTGTTTCTGACTGTGCTTTGCAGGTACTTTGTTGCAGGTACTTTATGATTTGGGTTTGAGAATATATGCAGAAAACAACCGATAGAATGACAGTTAGCCTAGAGGTTTAGCAAGCATGCACAAGACCTGTTATGTGAATGTTGCATGCCGTACCTTGACTCCTACGACCTTATGTACCCTTCGGGGACCCGTGACCGGCACCTGTCTCGTACGTGAGAGCCTCTGCCTCCACCCGCTGTGACCCTCCCTACATCTTCCTTTGTCTGTAAGTCTGACGGTGACGGGGTGACCTGGACCTGCCTTCGGGTACTCCTTGTCATATCCCTGACGAAGCATCCGGCTGCATGACCCCGCGGTGTGCGGACCTTCAGGGCACAGCAGCACTCTATTCCCCCGGTGGAGGATTGGCACTAGAGACAGGGAGCTGATAGGCCTGCCAGGACCGTGTGGACTTTGTCCAGCTTTTTGGGGTTTTCAGCCCTGGCAGGCATGATTGTGGTTTCTTCTGGTCTGGACTGGAGATTGGTATGAGTGTATTCATTCTGGTCTGCCCACCTCACTCGAGGTGGTGTGCTGGATTTGGCATGCCGACAGTGTCATCATCATCTGTGTCATCACCGATACGGTTCGACTACTATGACTTCTTCACTGTCATCAGCGCCATCTCCGATATCGACTTCGGTAGTCAGACAGTTCATAGCATCTGTCATTTCACATCTGACACCTTAGGGGCTGTCATCATATTCTTTCGGCGGAAGCTATAACACTTCGTATTATCTTGTGTATAGCTTCACAGTTTCACGGTTGACATATGTGAGTGTTGCACTTGACTTGTAGTGCTTGACTGCGTGTTTGTTCACACAGCCCTGCCCGCACTCATGTGTCTTGCATGTGTGTCAGCGGTTCAGGGTTCGGTGGTGCTCGATCGAGCCCCTGAATTCACCGCGGCAGTACATCCCACTGGGGTGACTGCCAACAGTCTATCTGCCTTGCCGTACTGTTTTACTTTCGGCATTTCTTTTCCTTCTGGGGTTTCGGCAGGTTTGAATTCTGATTTTCAATTTTCGGAATTCCTAATTTTGCTCTACGAATCTTAATAATAATAATAAAACATTTACGTCGATGAGTAAGGCAACGCCTTCGGAACGATCTACTTGAGTCTTTTCCTGCCTCTGGCTTCTGTTCTTGGCTTCCGGATTATGGGTCTGGCTTCTGGTTCTGGACTCTGGCTTCTGGACTCTGGTTCTGGATTATGACTTCTGGACTCTGGTTCTGGTTGAACATCTTTGACACTGACAACTTCTTCAACTCTGGTGAACTCTGCAGCTTTGTGGACCACTTCGAAAGTGGCTGAGTAGCCTTGAGATTGAGCTGTAGGAGCTTAGCTTGTGAGCAGTTTCCTAGCAGCAGTTTTAGAAAGGGACCGCCCTAGCTAAAGCACAGGCCTCCCTCTAGCAGTTTCCAGCTCCTAGTTGTTTGTTGTTTCGGAACTTTGGACTTTATCTGTGAGCCGCTCTCTGCCACCTGAACAGCACTCCGTACAGTTACAGGGTGGTGTGCTGGATTCAGTGCACCGTAGGTCATACCGTGCATGACTCCGTTCGACTGTACCAGTACTCGTACAGTACTTGGTGACAGATACCTAGGTCACAGATGCATTATATATTCGTTTACCTTTATAATCAGTTTACACTTGTATGAGAACTATTCAGTGACCACCCCGATATAATACGGTTTATTATATCTCACATCAAAGGCCTACAACGCGCCGTAAATCAACCCACAAAACTTAGGCCATACCCGTGACTGCCGGCACTCTCACGCGCGGAGCGCCTCACTCCATCCCAAGCGTCCGGCTTTAGCCAATCATGTTGGCAGTGTCGCAGTGGCTAAATAAAGCGTAAGTGGGGCCAAACCTGTCGGATATATCATAGTTCCGCTGTAATACATATCTAGCTGAAGAGATACACCCTGAGTCGAGGGTTACGATATCAGAACGGTAAAGTCTGTTTTATAAAAGTAGAGATAACATAGATACCTAACGGATGTTTCCCGTCTATTGGTGACGGTCACCCAGCCTACTATAGGAAGTGACATGTGACAGTTTCGGGTGTCACAGTGTCAAATCCAACATCATTTCCAATTTCCGTAGGTTTTGTTCCGATTGGAACAACGCCACTCCGTATGTATGATAACTACCTGTCAATAATGTTATCTACAGGATGATAAATGTAAAAACATTAAAAGATGCGTCACAATGAAGCACGCCTGTAAGGCATACATAATGCGGAAAGCTTTTTTCAGAGCGGCCTGGACGAGCGACGTTCGCTTGCGCTGACAACGAACCGCGGTTGAGCTCTCGAGTTTCGGCGGTCCTCCGTGAAATCGAGGACTCTGGAGCTTAAGATTTTCGATTACCCAATCAGAGACGAGGAATCGTTCCGATGGCACGAGTAATCGTTTGTGAGCATACAATTTTTTTCTGAATCGAGCTCGGATTTCCATTAAAATTCAGTCTGGCGACCAAATCGAATCGACAATGAAAAAAGCTACAACTCGCAACGTTAACAGTGTAAAAAACAAAATTATGGGGCTACGAGAAGGGGACACCTTAAGGATGGTCGAAAATCTCCGCTTAAGTATGGTGGGAAATAGCCACAAATCACGCAATTTGGCCCCCTTAATGAAGGAATCACCCCCAAGTGGTATATATGGCTATGACCGGGGCATCCAGACGGTCATTTTGATCCCTTGAAAGTCACGATCGGATGACTTTAATTTTTCGGCTGTCATGTCATCGCTATCTACATCGCATCGCATCGCATCGCATCGTGACACAATATGACATCTGACGTGCGATGCGATGCGATGGTATGGTATGGACGTATCATGCGATGGTTAATGGTATCGTGATATCAACAAAAATTAAAGGCGATGGAATTCGGAATGTTTTAAAATGATTCGCATCGTTTCTGCCACTTTCCCTTTCCATCTTTCAAATCATGCTCCGAGAGCGTTTCACATTTGGAACATGAAAAAATACCACTTCGCGTTTGAAAGTGAGCAATCTCCAATTCAAGCCGTAATTTCTCCCAGCAGACAGACCGCCGTCAACCCATCCCCGCGAGCCTAACTTATCATGTCTGCCACCGTGCACACGAAGCCCCTGTCGATCCCTGGGCGAACACTCCCCTCGGACGACCCTGCACAGTCCGAAATCGACGACAGCCTTATAAGCATATTTTCTAAATCCTTGCGCTTAGGCTCTCCGGCGAAGAGTTCGGCCACCTCGCTCAAGAAGCTTTTTAGCCGGCTTCGGTACAGCGGCCTCCCCCTCGACGACCTCGTGATCGGTTGGGTCAACAGTTCCGAGGTTTGCCAGAGGCGCTCGGGAAAATCCGCGTGGAGCCTCCGCCTGCAGGTACCACTTGCAAATGTGCCCTCTTCTCCGCCTCGGGGCGCTCGGCAATTTCTCGTGAAGCCTGTAGGTGACACGTGGCAATATCCCCCTTCTCTCTCCTCAGGGCCCTCGCGCAGGTTCATGTGGATACTGCGCCCGCAGGTGACAGTTTCGCCGCTTCCTAGGTTTACGGCGCTCAGGTAAGTTAGCATGCAGTCTCCGCGTGCAGGTAACTCGTTGCCCGCACCCTTCTTTGCGCAAATGCGCTCGGACATGATTGCGCTCGGAGCCTCGGCCTGCAGGTAACACGTGGCAAAATCAGTTTCGCCTGCAGGCTCCACCTGCAGGTGGCTTATATCGCTCGCTGCTTTATCGCCTCAAGTTGCGCTTTGAAGTCTGCGTGTTGCCTCCGCCTGCGCGTAACGCGTGGCAGTCCCCTCGGCCCCTCGGCCCAGAATGTAACTCTCCTCAACTAATCTTATGGTCCAAACCTTATGTTTGCAGGAGGACTTCGTTCAAACACCCTTGCCGGAATTTCTGGAGAATCGCCCTGTTGGCGAGGAGCTGCCATACCATCGAGTCCGGTGCGCCTACATATGCTGTGCGGCGTGTGAAGCCTTAGCGATCAGACAAAATAACGCTTGAGAATGTTCCCAAGTAGAGGAGTCTGATTTACTTGGTTGCTCTTTTGTATCAAGCTCGCGTTGCCTGGTGCGCGTCGCCCGTTGCGCATCGCGTGCACACGCTGGAGCCTGCTCACCGTTTAAGGCGTTACGTTGTGTAGGTTCATTGCCAACGCTGCCGGCACGAGGCTGTGGGACTCCGCCGGTTGTCGGAGCCCGGGCACGAGCTCTCCCGGCTCCTTCGGCGCTTCAGGAGGGCTCTCCGAACACGAAACGGTATGTTTATCTCCCTCCCCGCCCACACCACTCGCGCCTTCGCCCCCCCTTCGCGTGACTTCCAGCCCCCTTCGACTTGACGTGCCCCGCGCTTCCGGACTCCAGTCGGAGGCCTTCTAAGCATGTTTGCACGACAATCTGTTATCCTTCTCCTGGCGTCTGAGGCGGGCTGAGTCAGAGCACTGGACGCACAAACACGCTCGTCCGTGCGCTCCATGCTTCAAGGGTTTTAGGGGTGCACGGGTAGCGATTTGGGCGGAGGGCTTGGGGATCTCTCGTAGAAGACGACGGAACTCCCAGCGGTGGTGTGGAGCATGGTGCTGCGCTTCTGTGACACCGCCACAGTGTGCGCTGCGGGTGCCGTATGCACCGAGTTACGCCGCGCCGCCCAAAACCCGCAGCTGTGGGCCGACCTGCACCGTGCCGCCTTCGGGATGGAACCGGATGCCCAGCACATCAAGTCGACTGGTCGTACAGATGCCTCACGCCAGGTAATGCCAGGGCAGCCATGCTCTGTTGTCTTGCCCCGAGACCTCCCTCCCCCCTCCCTTGTATCTTACCTCCCTTAGCCTCAAACATCGCCTCCTCACTTCGAATCCATACAGCATCTCCGATTAGACCCTGCACACTGCCTCCACCCTTACACTGGTGGGGTTGGATGTTTGAGTACCTCATGTCTTGGTGCGTTCTTCTTACATGATGGCAGGGGATGAGGGGAGCTGCAGTTCCGGCAGCTGCAGCAGCGAGTGGTTCAAAGTGAGCGAAAGGCGCAACCTTGGCTACATAACCGGCCCGCCATCACCCACTTCAAAACAGACCAGGCACGCCCAACTCAGAAATCTGACTCGACCCTTGGTCCTCTAGGATATATATATATATATTCATATACATGTAGTAAATGCTTATTTGCACTGTAATATTTGTGTGTGTGTGTCGCTTATCCTTGGACCGATTCCTTCACCACCATGAAGCCGCAGAAGACCGGCTGCAATGTGTTTTCTCGCCGGAGATCAAAGGATCCAGCACACACTTCGCGACACTTTTCCGGATTTCCGGAGCTCACTAGTGGAGAACGGGACCCCCCAAGCCTCACAGGGCCACTTGAGCACCTCTGCAACTGCACCGCCGGCGCACTGCTGCTGTGTCTCTGAAGCCGGTTCACCTCTCGCCCCCGCGCTGCCCGAGCCATCTCCCCACTTCCAAGCTTACACTCAGGACCACCACCCTGCTCCCTGCCTGCCCCAAAGCCTGGTCTCGAGAGAGCTTGTCCCACCTCCGATGCTTCTGCTAAAAGTTTCCCCGGTGCGGCCCCTGCAAACAGGAAGAACACGTCCCGCGGGCCGCGTAGATCCCATCTGTCTTTAGTGCAGCTATAAAGTTTCTGCATGCTTCTCACTTCCACTGGGATGTTGGTGGGCTGGCGTTTGTCAGCGGGCCTCATGCCACTCAATGTGTCTGCGGGGAGCACCTCGGTGCCCGCTTATGGTTATGAGACCATTGGTTTGCATTCATCAACCATGAAGCCACCGGGGGACATGCCAGTAGCTCACTCCGATACCCGGGAAGCAACATGCAGAGTTGCGTGAAGTTGCGCAATCTCACATGTTTGGCAGTGATTAGTACAACCATCCATCTATCCATACTGCACTGCATTTGGTTTGAGACGTGTGCGCGTCAGTGGTATCTTGTCACGGCGCCACCTGTCCCTGAATGCTTCTCACATCCACTCGGATGATAGCGAGATGACTCACGGCCAGCTCTGCATGCCCCAACGTCTCTCTCTCATTCTTACCCGCATGCACTTGTCCGAGGGCTGCGTGTGTCGTTAGTTGATGGACACATGGCCGAGGACCACAGCATGCCCCTCTTCACACCCGCAGCCCAAGCAACAATTGTTCCTGAGCCCTTCACCTAAGAGCAAAGTCGAGTCCACACCCAAGGTATCAGGTAAAGGTGTATAGTCTGATTTCGTTGAGCTAGGTCCACGTCACACCGGGCGGCTAGTTCTGTGGCGAGGGGGCCTTGGAGCGGGCGGGCTCCAAGATCTGAGGAACCACGGACCGCTCAGACAAAGGGTGCCGGGGAGAGCCCTCGTCTGCCGTCGATGGTCGGAGAGTCGGAATCACAGTCCAGATATCTTGAGTTCCGTCTCCGTTGCTCTCGTCTGCCTGGATGGTCGG
>LGRX02016150.1:0-10630 GCA_001247695.2 Cymbomonas tetramitiformis
CAGTAAAGTACGTATTTCTCTCTCATCCCCAGCCCCTGGGAAATACTCGCAAAACTTCCCCCAGTCGTGTTCTGGGTTGGGAAACGTAAAGCTGCCAAGCTTCTTTTGCAGCGTATTGATCTCGCCATCCAGCTCACCGTAGGTCATCTTACGATCCCAGAACTTCGACTCGGGAGCATCGGGATCCACGACAGCATCCACTGGTTTCCTTTCCTTAGGTATGGGATACCCATCTTCATCTAGGTAAGGAATGAAGCAGGGTGCATTTATGTCGTATATGTTGTTTTCGTACCCTCCCGGTTGTGATTGCAGAAAGTTCTGCATAGAATGCCGGTTTTTCTTTAGAAAGCTCAGTTGCCGGTAGGCCGGTGTCGATTCCAAGGAGTGTGTTATGTTGAATCGTTTATGAGCATCTGAGGCGAGCAGCATTAGGTTCTCTCGAACATTGTTGAGAGTCTTGATCTCGGCGATACGGTTGATCATATCTTTGACCGTGTACTTCTGTTCGATGACGGCTTCGTCGACGAGCTCAGTGATCTCACGCAAGTGTCCTTCGGTCAAGGGGGCCCAGGTATCATAGAACCCCTTCGGTAGATCATGGTAGACGATCGGCTTTCCGGATGTGGGGTCCCATTTAGGCTGCTTGGTCGTTGGTGCGTTGAGGTCAGTTGTGCCGGTCGACATACCGCTTGAACGTTTACGTTTGGGCTTATTGCGAGATGACCCAACCGTGGCCAAGGTCGTCTCCGTGGCGTCTTCATCGTCCGGGTCAACTCCCTCTAGCGCCCCTTCATTGTGGGCCTTCATCACTGAAAGCGAAAACATGAAATACCAAATCGTCAGTTAGCTACTGCAAAAACACCTAAGAGCAAATAAGAATAATGTTGAGACGGGATTCTCAAAAAAATGGCAGCACCTCTCTGAAGTTGTTTGAACAAGTTGTGCGATTGCACCGAGATAGCCCAAGCAGCCCAATGCACGTTCTTCTTGTCTGCATTCAGCTTCTGGTGATTGAACACCTGCGTCTTCAGCGCCGTTTCGAATTCGGGATTCAAGTTCTGCTTCGGCGGCACCCGACGGAATTTCACGTTCTCAAACCTCTTCATTGCAACGTCTCTCTCGTTGGGTTCGGCCATCAGTTTCTCCACGTGTTTTCGCATGCCAAGAATGATCTCCGTGGTGTTGCGGTGCTTCATGTAGGCGTCAATGTTGTTCTGCTCATTCCCAAGCTGCGTGCGCAAACGAATTGCACGGATCATGACTATAGCTGAGAAGCTGGCCGACCGTAAACCTCCCTAAACACTTGAGTATGTAAGCCCTGAGAAGCACCTGAGAGAACTGGCATGAGTGAGACACACCTGATTCATTTCGATGGCGCTCAAGTTCATGAAGAGACGACATTCGATGAACTGAAACGCGTCCGTTCGATTTTCGTGGTTTGCGTGCTTTGCTTCATCCGCCTTGACGCAGCGACGCTTTGCCTCCAGCAAATGCTGATGTCCAAAGCAGGTGAATCTGTTGAATAACAAATAAAGTGTAAGTTGGAACACATATGCATGCATCCATCAACGCAATGGGTCTTACCTGTATCTGCCTTTCCCGATGTCCGCCCGAACGAATGCCTCTGGGTTGGTGCTTGTTGCATCGTCCTGATCCTCCTGGACAGCAATCAGGGCTGGAGATCCCGAACCGGTGTGTGGGTTCCAGTACATCATTTCGACAATAGCCTGGGCGTGAAATTCGTCCAGTGGTCGAGGGCGATACGCTCCTTCTGCATCATCGATGTAGCCACTGAACTACGAGATCAGCGCGCCGCAGCCGCTCAGCCACTGAACTACGAGATCAGCACGCCGCAGCCGCTCAGCCACTGAACTACGAGATCGACGCGCCCGCAGCCGCTCAGCCACTGAACTACGAGACCGACGCGCCCGCAGCCGCAGCCGCTCAGCCACTGACATCAACGACGAGGTCAACGCGCCCGCAGCCGCAGCCGCTCAGCCACTGACATCAACGACGAGGTCAACGCGCCCGCAGCAGCAGCCGCTCAGCCACTGACATCAACGACGAGATCAACGCGCCCGCAGCCGCAGCCGCTCAGCCACTGACATCAACGACGAGATCAATGCAGCCGCAGCCGCTCCGCCACCGACATCAACGACGAGATCAACGCGCTCCGCGCCGTTGCCGCCTGACCCACCTGGATATCAACGACGATCAACGCGCCCGCGCCGCAAACGCCACCACTGATTATCAACGACGAGATCAACGCGCCCGCAGCCGCAGCCGCTCAGCCACTGACGTCAACGACGAGATCAACGCGCCCGCAGCCGCAGCCGCTCAGCCACTGACATCAACGACGAGATCAACGCGCCTGCACCCGCAGCCGCAATCACACGTCAGCATCAACAATCACGTTCATATCACCACCCCACACCCACTTCGTGTCTTGCCAGCTGATGTCTCCCTATCCATACGCCACCAGCTGGGGGGGGGAATATATTTAAAAAACTTGCCCGCCAATGCCACACCCACATCTCAAACCCAAAATCCCTCACAACACCCCACTCTCAACCACAGCAGAGATACACCGCCATTTCAGCACCCAGCAATACCCCAACGCCCCGCCAGCCCTTACATTGCCGCCCCTCGTTCATAATCGCGACAGCTGTCACAACTATGAACACGCCTAGAAGGGGTCCCTCGGGCACCCCTGAAAGGCCTGTCACACCCCCCATATTCAGTCACGCTACCGTAGCCCATGTCAGACCCCACCGCAGTTGCCCCCATCGCGCCCGTCTCAGCCGACAGCAAACGCCCCAGCCATGACCCCCTTTTTCAGTAATTGTCATTCCCCCCTCAGTCACGGTCCTACCCCAGTTCATTGTCCGCTCGAGCGCCCGGAGCATATCACGTTCACCCTCCTGCTCAGATCGCCCTCCCAGTTTAAATCATGCACGACGCCTCGCCAAGCGCTACATCGACGTCGCCACGACCAGCCCGTGCCGATCCGCGAGAACCGCAGAGCGTCGAGCACGACATCACGCGAAGTGACATCACGACACGACCACACATGACGTCTCGGCAATGCATGACAGGGCAAACGCAAGCGCGCGTTGACACCAAACGCCGCTGTCACTGGGAACCAATGGTCACAGGGCATCCGAAGCGACAATGGCATTCACGGACTTTCACTATGCTCGCTTGAGTATTTAGCTAGCTCTGCTTTCGAAAAGTTAGATCCGAACCTTTCAAAACCATTCTGCGGGACAGTGATATTTGCCTCTTGTGGCCTAGTATTAAATGTGATATATACATACATATGCTTCGAATCCACATGAGAGCTTCGTCACTAGCAGTTTGTAAGAGTCTGGTTCGGATCCCCAGAGTGCCGGCACGCCACTCTGACGTATGTGCGAAGTCGTGCCGTTGCACTTGTTTTATCTGTGAATTGCCCCCGTGTTGCTCGCTTGCCTTTCTGCGTTGCATGCTTTTACCTGAGCCTGAATCTACAGTCTGCGAGTACAAGTTAGTCCCGTGCCCGTTTTGCGAATCTACGAGCCGGCACGGCTGAAGCGCGTTGCCGCCTGGCATGTTTTACGTGGCATAGCAGTAGAAACGCATGTCGCAGTTCCACAGCGCTGGAGATCCTCTGCTGTCCGAAAACGTTCACGAATTCACAACACGATCGCGAATTCCCACAGAGGGGCATTTTTCCCTTTGAGCGCCCAGCGGCGAGATAGCCCGAAGCTGCGTTTGTCATAAATTCACACCCGCGACGGCGAACCGTCTCAGGCACTCTCAGCGGTACTCACGCGTGTGCGCGATGCGCCCGGCCTTTTTGTGCCATATTTTGTACCATTTGCTATGCGAATTCGAACCTCGCAGGGCTTGCGTGCCGAATATGCTCAAACCGGCATATATGACCGGCGTTTGGGAATGCACAACCGTAGCCGCGCCAACTCGAGCCGTGACACCTGACTTTTGCTGTTTGACGAGGTTGTAGCCGCACCCATGTTTTTCCCTCAGTTTGTATGATGTTAACCTTTGTGAATTCGACCCGCGCAGGCTGTGGCAACGTTGAATTCCCCGAACGGACCTGTGTGACAGGTTGTGGGAATTCACGGCTTACGGCGCGCCAGCTCGAGTCCAAACACCCGACTGCAACCTTTCGACAGCATTGCAGCCGGATGTTTTTTTTCCTTCAGTTTTCATTGTGTTTGTATTTGTGAATTCGACCCTTGTGGGCGTTGGCAGCGGTGAATTCCCCGACGAGCCTGTATGACAGGTTGTGGGAATTCATGGTTGGCGACGCGCCAGCTCGGGCCTGGAGTGAATGCCCAATTGCAAAGTGTTGTTTTGTTCTGCTGGAACGGTATCACCTAACAGGGTGCCGAACCTTTTCGTGAATATATTTAAAAAACTTGCCCTCCAATGCCACACCCACATCTCAAACCCAAAATCCCTCACAACACCCCACTCTCAACCACAGCAGAGATACACCGCCATTTCAGCACCCAGCAATACCCCAACGCCCCGCCAGCCCTTACATTGCCGCCCCTCGTTCATAATCGCGACAAGAATCCATGTTCTTGAAAATCCAGAGACAGTGTTGGCCGCTTTATGGCCCATTTCCAAGGTGGTCATAACCGCCGAAGATCGCACCCTGCAACACACGAGTGTGAAAGCAGAGAGGAGAATCGGTGGGGTGGGTGCCGCAGCAACACCACACACCACCACCCGACACAGTGACCAAGGGGCACGCAGGGCGGAGGGGAGAGTGGCGGACGCTGCAGACGAATCAAACTCGGCGTGGTCAAGGTTCTCGTCATTGGCGAAGGCAATGGACTCGATGTTGGTGACTGGCGCACAAGCACCACCGGACACCACCAGACCATAGCCAAGGGTAAGATGATGTCGACGTAGTCGGAGAGATGTCACCACTGAACGCACAACGGCCATACGTGCATGCCGACGTGCAGTGGACATAGCCGCATACCGCAGACTGTAGAGTGAACGGATAGGGTGTCACAGCGAAAACCCAACTTTTCGTAAAATTTACAATTTCAAGTGATGAAAATGTCAAAATGGCGTAGATTTTGATGTCGAAAACGGCGGTCACGTCAGAAACGTCGTGAGGTAAGCCAATTTTGTTGCAGTGGAGGTCCTGTTGTTCATATGTAGAGAGTTGATGTGAAAGCAAATATTATTGATATATATATATGCTTATCACTGAAAATGAAGTGCAGCGCGGTACAGTAGGGTTTCGCTGTGCCCAGCGGGCCAGCGCAGGCTGTGCCCCTCATGGCATATGGCATGACTCATCGGTCATCAGATCGCACGTGGACATGTGATGTCCATCTCCATGTCGATGTCCGGACAGCGCAGCGGGCCACACGCGCGACACGGAGTCACGGACATCACGATCAGCATCACATCTGATCTCTCAAGCTCAACTCTGATCTGTGATCTCACAAGTCACAAGTCACAATCTCACATGACATCGACATGGACATCACATGCGATGGACAGCGGCCGAGCGGGTCACACGACAGGCACAGCGCAGCGGCAGCGGCAGCGGACACGCGACGGACGGAGCCGGAGTCATAGTCACGCTCATCACTCGACTGGAGAGAGTGTGTCATCGCCATCAAGATCACCGCACCGCACCGCACCGCACCGCACCGCACCGCACCGCACCGCACCGCTCGACTCCGACTGGACTGGAGAGAACTACTACTACGGGTAGCTTAATAATAAGAACGTTCAGCTCAACCGAACGCGAACGTGATCTTATGAGGCATCTCATCACAGATATGCATGTATTTGTTCCGGTGAAGAGCTAATGTTCAGGAATCTTTGAGATGCGTAAATTCAAAGATTTTGTGTCAACTGCTTTGGGAGAATGGTAAGTACATTCGTTCATCATAATTTTGGGGGTTAGCTTCATAAGGTCTCGCTTGGTGTGATCGATAACGGTGTTACGTCATCAATGCGCTTTTGTGGTTGCTTGTTGACGCCAGTAGCTACAACGAATTTGTGAGGAAGGCAGACCTGACGCCGTCCGGTTGCACCTTATTTTGTTTTCGATGTTATTTTTCAGGTGGTCAGGGGTTTTGGATGCCTGTGCGATTCACCGAACTTTCAAGGTGCGAAGGGTACTTGAGTCTCTCGCCCCCCTTGTGTCTCTTTTGGTATCTTTCACAAAACTTTCGTATTTTCCTTTTGCAGTATTTCAAGGAGTCGCGTGCTGTTTTGGTGAAGACTGGACGATGTTTTGTCTGTAACGGCTTCATTTTTCTTGGGAGGTGCGTGCGAAGTTCCAGCAAGGAAAATGGTTTTCCGACTTCCTCTTTCAATATATCCCCTCCGCAGGGCTAGCTTAGAAATTTCTAGTCAACAAGTGTCAACAAAACTATTACCTTATTTGCGCTGTTCCCTTGACCCGCTTATCCCGAAATGTTTCTTGTTCGGGGAAGGATGACTCTTCACGTCCGCACAGACTCAATCACGCGCGCCTGCAATTCTCAACCACCGTTCACTCAACTTGAAGTATTTCTTCCTAATAATATTTTATGTCTTAGTTTATCGACCTTGACTTTTCGATATCAAGCCTTTCGCCTCTACGATGATAGGCTGACACAACGGCGGTTTCTACTCTTGCTGAAAACGCCTCCTTTTCAAAGTGACTCCCAACCAGTGTGCGTGCAGTATGGCGCTTGTGCACTTGTGCGTTCTACCGTGTACAAAGTGGCTGCTCGCCAAGTGGATTAAATTCAGTTCCGACCTCTGGGAGCCGCCGATCAACTCATCAGGTGATGAAACGGACTTCCTCTTTAGCGCACTGA
Source organism: Cymbomonas tetramitiformis (assembly GCA_001247695.2). NCBI lineage: Eukaryota > Viridiplantae > Chlorophyta > Pyramimonadophyceae > Pyramimonadales > Pyramimonadaceae > Cymbomonas > Cymbomonas tetramitiformis. The sequence continues at coordinate 6,846 of LGRX02016150.1, forward strand.
ATAGAGGCTTTTCGCAGCTCTTGCAAACGGTCCAAGCAACAGTTAGTTGTTTAAGAAACAACCGTTTGTTGTTTAAGAAACAACAGTTTTGTTGAAGAAACAAACGTTTGTTGTTTAAGAGGCACAGCAGCAAGCAGGCTTGACTTCACGAAGTGAGCCTTCAGGGAGAAGTTTGCGAGAGAAACCGTTTTTGTGAACGAACTCGTCTCTATTCGGGATCTCACGTTGCACCTACGCATATGGGCAGCCTTACCGCGGCCGCGGAAAGCATTCTCTACATATGCAAGGGTGGCGAGAAAATTAGGGAGTTCCTTCATTCTGTTTTATCTGCGCATTCTCCCACCACAGAAACGTGTATGCAAGGAGACACGAACCATCGGGTTCACTCCTTCATAAGTTGACCAGAGGTTGCCAGTTGTATTGTCCTCGTCTGTACCTCCAGATGATTGTCTTAGGACTCTGCCCGTAGCTCGGCTTTTACGAATATGGAAGTAGGTCGAACGAAAGCTTTACTTATGTGAGGGAAGCCCTGCTGTTCTACGATCCGCGCTGTGAGACACTCAAGAGGTGAGGACGGGAGGAGTGCCCTAACAGATATGCAAGGCACCCTCGAGGATTACGAGTCACGACGTTTGCAAGCGATTGTGGCCGGCTTCGAACCCCTTCTTCTGCAATTTTACAATGTATCGTCCCTTCCAAGCTGTCGGTCCCGCCCGGCGGAAGTAGCCGCAGCGCGCCCCGTCGTGCTGTTTCCCCTGTTGTGTATTCCCGGGAAATGACGGCAAGGCCTCAAAATCCTGCACGCCCGACCTTATCTCCTCCCTACCTGAGACAAACTAAGTGCAAGGAGCATCATCCTTCAAGACAACCACACGTACTGTGCAGTTTTAATCCCTTCCAACTACTCTGTGGCGATGAGTGTTGGGTCTCCACAACCTCCATCTCATTCTATTCGGCGTGTACCCCCCTCCCTCCCGCCCACTCTCATGCTGGCCGACGAGTGTCCTCGTCGCCATCTTATTCTGTCCGATGTGTGCCCCCCTGCATCTCATCCAGGCCGACAAGTGCCCTCCTCCATCCTGTTCTGGCTGATGCGGGTTCACCACTTCAGTCCGTACGCCGGAGGATTACCCATCCCCTCCATATCATTCTGGCTGCTAAGTTCCCACCCCCTCCATATCATTCTGGCTGCTAAGATCCCCCCCTCCATATCACTCTGGCTGCTAAGTTCCATTCATCTTTCGACCATGACCGTTGTGACACATGTTGCCCGGCGGTTCCTACGCTTGGCGCGGGCATGTTTTCACCGCGAATCGCCTTTCCTCCCGCTCAGGATGGGGGCGGTGTTGACGTGTATTGCTGGCAACCAAAGAAAGCCTGCAAACTATGGCCGCCTTTGCGTCTCTGATCACAGCACCCCCTAGACGATATTATTGTCACTGCGGGTTGTGTTCGGCGTTTGTCGGGGGGATATGTGCTCTCTGGAAACAGTGGCTGTGGCTTTATCCCTATTACGTGCTCAGCTACGTCGTGAACTGCTCCTGGTAAGCGTTCCGTTCTTTGGTTGGCTGCTCCACTTTGTCCACTGCCGAGTATTGCAGGTCACCTCTAGCAACTTCAACGCCACCGAAAAGAGGCATGAGAGTGAGGCGGCCCTTGTTTCGACAAGCTTGGGGAAGTGGGTCCTCTGTGTGATTTGCGTGCCTGTCTTACGGCAGGGCACTAACAGCGCAATCAGCCCGAGCTGTTTGCCCAGGTTTACAGCAGGGAAGTGACCGAGGAGTGAGCCCAAGCTGCCTGCTCGCTCGTACGCGCGCTAACAGAGTATCGAGCCGAATCTGCTGGCCCGTCGGCATGGCAGGTACAACGACATCGCGCATCACGGCTTTCAGGTGGAGAAGAAGGTGAACGCCGTGCTCACCGGAAAGCCGGTGCCCTCTGTCAGGTGAGTTCTCGGCTTTGCCTTTCACAGACTGCATGGAGCGGCTACTCGGTCCCATACGCACCGTCTTCCGCTGCATTCCCAGGCTGCTGCCGAAGTGTCGTGTGAACACTGCCATGTGGGTGATGCCTTCCTGGCGACAAAGAATAGAACACGTCGGTCTCTTGGCGCCCTCCCCGGATCTCTGGCGATGCTCTAGTCCAGCAGTACCTCAGTGCCTTTGCCAAGATTTGGTATTCCGATGCTGGTTTTATGGATGTTGTTGAAGTGACTGCGTGCTGGCGAGAGTGATTGCACGGGGACGATTGAGCAGTTACTGGGGGTGATTGATGAATATTTAAATGGCATTTTAATGGGGGTCATCGAGAAGTGGTTGGGGGCGAGTGGCTTGCGGCATGTGAGCAGCGTTTGAGGCCGGAATACATAGGGTGATCAGAAATGCTTTAGGGTGAGTGGATGGGTTTGAGCAAGACTTGCTGGAGGGCAAGCGGACAGGTGCAATCAAGCAGTATTTTTTTTTTTGATGACGCCAACTTGCAAACGCCAATAGAAGAGTGGGAATGTGGGTGCGGACGCCCGAAAGACCCAGCCAGCTCTTACCTATATTGCATCGCCTGGGCTTATTAGTAGTGCGAGGGGCGGGGCGTATGTTGATTCGACTCAGGCGCCGCACTGTCGGGCAGCTGGTAGGCGAAGAGTTGTACCGCGTGGTGCTGTTCATGGTGTTCATGGTTCAGGTACGCATGAGGCAGCTTGCTGCTCCGCTCGAGGCAGCCTGCTTTTGAACTTGAGGCAACTTTCTATTTTGTTTGAGTCTGCTTTCTGTTAATCTTGAGACAAGTTTTTGTTCTGCTCGAGGCAGCTTTCTGTTTGGGCTGATCCAACTTGCTAAGAGATGGCCTCAGTGTGTGCCACAATTTTTGCTGCCACTCGTGGGCCCTGCTTTGCCCTCACCGTTGATGCTCCCACCTTGGTCGGATCTACGATGCACGTGGTAGGCTTGTACGGCGCTGATGCCTTGCTTCAGCGGGGCTGAGGACGGCAGCGGTTTCCGCGGAGTGCAGGTTATGTTTATCAGCAAACTCCCGCTGATGCTTGGGGACATCGCTTACCTCCTGATGCTCTCTTGGCTTTATGCCTACTACTGCTTTGACTACAAGGTGTGCTCCACTAATCGAAGCACTCACTATGCATTCAATGGCCTTTCCTCTGCCACCTCACGGAAGCCCTCACTCTGCATCCAACGGCCCTCTCTCTGCTTCCCTGCTGACGTCTTCGCTGTGCGGTTCAAGTGAGAGGGCCTGTGGTTGGGTGAAGATGAAGTGTGAGGGGGGTGGGGGAGACATGGGTGGAGCTTCCGCAGTGGACACTTGCGGGATGGCCATTGGATAAGAAACTTCATTTCTTTGAGACGCACTGGGCGTACTTTGCGGGTACCCTCCTAGCTCCTTGGCATCATAGCACTTCCACCAAACCGACACCCACCGCATCCCCGCGAGATGGTGATGGCGGGTGTGGGATGACACCAACTGCATCCTTGCGAGGTGGTGATGGCGGGTGTGGGATGACATGAAATGCATCCCCGCGAGATGATGATGGCGGGTGTGGGATGACACCCAATGCATCCCCGCGAGGTGGTGATGGCGGGTGTGGAATGACACCCATTGCATCCCCGCGAGGTGGTGATGGCGGGTGTGGGATGACACCCAATGCATCCCCGCGAGGTGGTGATGGCGGGTGTGGAATGACACCCATTGCATCCCCGCGAGGTGGTGATGGCGGGTGTGGGATGACACCCATTGCATCCTTGTGAGGTGGTGATGGCGGGTGTGGGATGACACCA
>LGRX02016151.1:0-14289 GCA_001247695.2 Cymbomonas tetramitiformis
GCCTATTACTTAAGGTGGCTTAAGCCACCTTAACTTGAAGGGCTCATTGGGGCTTCCTCGGCGGTGCTTTCAAAATTTGGAGACCTATGTCGTCAAGATCTTGAGCTGCTCTTTCTGCAGTGTCTTATCAAAAGTTTGATCTGAGATCATCTTGAACCTCAAAATCTCGGTTGAAGTAGGGTGGGTATTTCCCAATTTTCTTTAAGATGGCTTAAGCCACCTTAAGCCAATTAGCTCACGGGGGCTGCCTCGAAGGCGCTTTTCAAAATTTGGAGACCTATGATGTCAAGATCTCGAGCTGCTCTTTCTGCAGTGTGTTGCCAAAAGTTTGATCCGAGGTCATCTTGGCCCTCAAAATCTCGGTTGAAGTAGCATGGGTATGCAAAACCCGGAAAAATCGCTCAAAATTCACTAAATGTTGCACCCTCTTGGATACTTCCCAAAATTGCTCACCGGGAACTTGGGCTCGCCGAATAGTGCATATCGTGTCTAAAAGCATGACCGGGAGAACCCCATTTTATAAATGTTGTATAATTCCCCACCCCCTATTTTTCGTAGTCCCATGCCGCGTCCAAAATTGTTCAAGGAAAATTTTGAGGTCTGAGTTCTCCCTTTTTAACGATTGGATCGCGATTTTCATTGGTCTCAATATTTATAATTCCAACCGAAGCTTACGGATCTTTTCGACGAAGATTTTGCGAATGCTGACAAAAGTCCATGCGAATGCTTCACGATAGGGCCTGGTCATTTTTCAAGTGCCAACTCGGAATGTGTAACAAGATCTGATATGCGATAATGTTGAGAGAGAGAGTTTTCATTCCGCAATAATTCATTAAAAAATGCTTTACATTTCCATATTTAAGATATGAGCAAAATGTATTATTGAAGTCAAACTGTAAATCGTACGGTACAGAAATATAGATGGGAGATCCGACTGAAAATATTGACTCTCGTGTGTTCCTGCCGTTGCGAGGCATGGTCTTGGTGGACACACGTAACGTTCCCGTTATGGTTCTCGTTCCGACGTTGAACGTGACTCATGATTCTCGGAAAGAGAAAACCGATGAACGTTAAACGCAGTCGAGTACACGAGCGGAAAACGCAGGCGTTGATCTATCTCGTGTGATAAAAAGGGAAAAGGACAATATCCGCACTTGAATCCGATGGCGAGGGGAGTAGCTGTGCGGCCTGCTGTGGGCCTTAGATTCTTGCGCCGGGCGAGATGGTTGTACCCATCAATTGAGCTCCAGATCGAAACAGATACAGGGATACAAAGACTGGAGTTCAACGTTGGGGACAGCATAGTAGTGAATGGAGGGGATACCAACTGGTATGCCATACTAGAGGGTATAGGTCACCGTCGTGGGGATTTGAAGAAGCGTATCGAGCTGAAGGTAAGGTACCTGGAGACACCGCACACCCTAATGGAAAGGCTCGGCTCTCCACGGGACGCCAAGGCGAAGCTCAAAGCGCTTCTTACTCGACCCCAAAAGGTTCGTGTTCTGATGGATCGTCACGTTGATTTGAACGTTAAGTGGGACGGCGAGTACGATGCCGAGCGCGAAGTGTTTTTCTCGAACACCATCGCGTACCTGAAGCCCACAGACGTGATTGGAAAGGCATCATTTTACACGGAGAAGTCCTTCAAGCACATGTTCGAAAACAATGCGCACATCTACCCCGCGCCTCCCCTCACTTTTTTCTGCAGGCGTAAGGTATATCGTCTTTTCTTTTCCGCTTGCTTGATATTCACAGGAACTCTGAGTTTGCGCTTGAGGTTCACTTGCAGAAACTTGATATTTCGATTGCAGGTGTTTTTGAACGAAACAGATAATACTTGGTCAATGACCAAGTATAACCCGCGATGGAAGAGCTCTTTTGTTGTTCGAGGACCCACCAACCCCAAGGAAGTGGAGATATTGCAGTTAAAGATCTGCCGAGAATGCCGACGCAAACTTCACTTCCCGCCCGACCACAGCCCGGCCATGTATGTCAAGAAGAAATATGGCATTCACTCTCCTACCTCTGTGGTATGGCTGAGTCTGGATGCGCAAGGTACGTTGCTTGCCACCGTTTGCCCCTTCACATTTTCCCTCTCTGGGATGTTTTCACAAGCAGTTGGCGCGCACTCCCTGAGAATATTCCCCGCCACACTAGTATTGCTGTGAATGGGCGAAGCTCCAAAACGCGGCTCCGCGCTTCTGGTGGCACCTTGAACTCTTTGGAGCTTGGCTCCTTTCGAGACCACTAAGAGACCTCCTTTGGAAAAGTTATTTTCAAGGGTCACTCTCTCTTCTTCTCGAGCGCATACTCGTCAAGTTCGTTCGCTGTGTCAAAGTCTTCACCGAGGGTCTATACTTAAACAGCTAACTGTACTGTTCGAATATAGCCTTAAGGCAATGATGACAGCACCTATCACGAAGTGAGCCGGAAAAATGCCGTGTCTCACGGAGGGGTTCTCCCGGTCTTGAAGACATTGTCGCCGTCATTTTGAGCTAAAAATATCTAGTTTCCGGTACCGATAGCTCCCGCAATAATTGAAAACGTTAAGGTGGCTTAAGCCACCCTAAATCGCTGTTAGGGTGGCTTAAGCCACCCGAAGGGTAATAGCCATAACGCAACGCGGCGTGCTCCTCCTGTTGCGACTCTCGTAGCGCCACTGGAACACAACCCTTGATGATGTCGACAAGGGCTCGCCGTCCATCTCGGTCAGTCGAAGAATCGGTACCAGTCAGCCAGACGAACGCGTCGTTGTGCTTCTCAATCACGCCAGGGCAAGAACGTCGTAGAGAAGCCCATTCACCCTGTTGACCACGGGTGCCAGAGGGTCGTCGAGGTCAAAGGCACGTAGCTCCAGACCAGCCGACTGAAACTCCGTACGCAGCTGCACCACCAGGTCGGACAGGAGGCCAGCGTCGTCCGTACCGCGAAAATGATGTTTCTTGTCGCCAAGAATATCCTCACGGATACTCTTGGCCCAAGCTCGATGCAGTCGCGTCTTGTAGATTTATCTCGTCGACGAGCTTGGACTGCTCCTGCAGGTAACGTCTGACGGCCACGTCCGCGTCTTCGTTCGATGCAGGGTTGGGGGTAGAAACAGAAGGCGTAGCCGCCGTTGGTGTGTTCCGTACCCCGTCGATCAACCTCAGAGAGGCGTCGATGTCGCTGTCCCTCGTGAGGGACTTCTTGGATCTCGTAGTAATTCCCATCTCTAGAAAAGCCTGAGGGGAGGCGGTACGCTGCAGCACGTTTGGGTAGGGTCGCGGGGAAAATGCGACGTCACAGATACGGACGGAACGGTCGAGCCATGCAAGCGAGGGGCAAACGAAGATGTCGTCGAAGTCAAAGGTGCCAAGGTCACCAGCCCAAAATTCGGTAGCAAGCGGGACCAGAGCGTGCAGAAAACCGTGAATGAACATTGCGACGACGAAACCCGATCCAAGCCGGTACCCCATAGCTGCGGCTCAAAGCCGCTCACCGCGAGCTGCTCATCTCACAATTCCCACTGATACCCAAACGCGCAAACGCGCACCACCTCTCCGAGCGGCCGTTTAGCCAATCATGGCCAAACTAGCAAGTGGAATAAAGCGTGGATGGGGCCACGACCTACCGGAATATCCTAGTTCACTAGATATACTCTCTCCAGATAAATAAACCCTAAGCTATATATACCCGGAACGGTCTCGCAACGGTCTCGGAAACTAGCCTACCTGTGACACAACGTGTGTCACAGCACGAACCTATAGATCAGTCAGCAGTCCAGTGTTGGTCCTAGGGGTCTGTCATAGGGGCCTGCATGTCAGGGCTGCCTATACAGATTCCAGCAACACGTGGCATTGACGACTTTGACCCGAAATTAGGTCAAAGCCGACAATGCCTGCGAAATGTTGTGTTGATGCCTAAAAATGTTCTAATGCGTGTCGGACAAATATATTATGAAAACAGAACATACAGGACAAAAGCATGGCGGGGATCGCTCCGGTGCGCGGTACGCGGTGATGAGCGAGAAAACCTATGCCTGTCTATACGTAAGACGCGTAAATTTCGAGAGGGGTCTGGGACGTAAATTACCCGTAAATCGTTACGTGGGGTCTAAAATAGGCCGATTTTACGGCACGGCACGTGAAACCGCCGATTTACTCGAAATTGACGGTTTTGCCTGAATCCCCAATTGCCAAAATCCCGGATTGATCTTGGACCAATACTGTACTCTATTAAACCCTAGAGAACAAAGACAGTTCCGTGGACGGCTCGCTGGCTACAAGCATGGCAGCAGCTGCTCGGGGAAGTATGGTGGCTGCTGATAGTTATAGTGACGAGTGAAAAGATACCGACATATGCTTCAGGATTCAGTCAGCGCCCTCAGACTAACAAACATTCACTGCATCACTGCCTGCATCACTGCATCAAACATTCACTGCCATAGGCCAAAGCATATGTACAGTAAACATTCGATTTTAAGAAAACAGGAATTTTAGTTCAGCCTAGCAACTTTCTTATTTATAAAGAGATCTTAGATATGGAATGTTATGTGTTAAATATTGTGAAGAAATCAAAAAAGCTGGCTACTTTCTTATTGGCGGGTTTTCTTATTACTGAGTGATTACTGTATGTATCTTTTCATTCTTTCTATCTTATGCGTGAATTAAACTATTAAAGACTATTATATGAATGCATAACCACAAAGCACTCTTGACTGCTACACACAAGCGGGTTCGGTATCGATTGTCTGATATTCTAATACCATCGATATATCCGCAGAATATCAGAATAAATTGATAGTGAAGTCGTGCACTATCAAAATATTGGAATCGATGGATCCCACTAATCATTTATCAGAATCGATTGATGATAAATTGAAAATAATAAAAAACTATCAATACCACGCGGAACATCTGATACCGAGTTCAAGGAGGGGAATCGCCATCGCCAAAATCCGCGTCACTGACAAAAGGAGTGATATATATACAAGGTATATATATCGCTGAAACACAGGAAACACAGGTGGTGATCCGGTCGGTCTAAAAACTGCATAAGATAAAATACTTAGGTGTTTTATCGAGTGCGGTGCGGAACGGTCGGAGCGGTGGCAGATGACAAAATGACAGGCACTCAGGGCGAGGGGTGAAACAAGGAGAAGCAGGCCCCCATACAGTGGGGGGGAAATCGGCTTCCCCGTGACACCACCTCACCCCGAAGGTGTGAGTGGTCATCCCGAAGCAGGCAAACCCTAAATCCTAACCCAATGTTACTAGAATGTTTAGGCCTAAGGGGCCTTTCTCAACCCAACTAGAAGCACATCCGTGCATGGGGCGCTGCCTAAAATCCTAGTACATAAGGGCAAGCATCTACAAGCCGCGACGTGATTGTGGAATGGCGGCGGCGGAGTTCTCGATTGCAGAAGTCCTCGAGCGCCACGAAAACGACGAATCAACCAATGCCCACGCGGTGCCAAAGCCAAAAGCGGCCTGGCACCACCAGAGCGAATGCGTCGCTGAAGAGGGGATAGGGAGGTGGAAGGTGGAAAATGCGGTGAGTCATAGGGAAACAGAAACTGTACCGCTAGACCAGAAGCCCGAAAAAGGTGAGCCAGGCCGGGATCGAGCCCGTGACCTCTCGCATACCGGACGAGCGCTCTGCCGTTGAGCTACTCTGGCTATTGATGGCGATCCTGGTGCGGTACAGAGTACTGACTCCCCACGGTGCCACGTAGGCGGCGAAGAGTGAAACACGAAGGATACAACTTTTCCCCCAATCTGCCGTTGCGGTGTGCTCTCTGTCGTTGGGGCATCGCGCGGCTATGGGCGGCGCGACTGTTGGGGGCGTGCGGCCTGTGCGGCACGATTGTATCCTTCATGACACAACCTCACTCTGAAGTGTCTACGTGGCACAACCACAACCAGCTGCCGGCGTCACACCTGCGCAGTTGGCTACTGCCCCGCAGTCCTTGTGGTAGGACCAAATCGACGATTTGGTCCTACCACGAGGACCATTGTTCCGATAATTTAATTGGCCATCTCCCGTGATTTGTGGTGTCTAACCAATGAAAGGTGGTATATATAGGTCCTATATTAATTTATTTGAACGCTGGTTTGGCCTATATCCATCCCATATATCCATGACGAACGCATTTCAAACCTCTACACTCAAAATTTTCAAAACGGATTTTTTGGAACATTCAAAATGTGGCAAATTAGTGACTCATCTTCAATAATTTTTTACCAATCATATATCAACACTACACCTGCGCGGATACCATCAAATTGAACCTATACATATGTCCCAATCATATTTGGGCGGTAGGCCCGGTTGGAATGCATATATTGGCTCGTTGGCTCGTTGGCTTCCCCTCTAATATATTGGCTCGTTGGTTTCCCCCCTAAAACAGTGGTCACGCGAGCTGACCAGCCAGCCATCATAATTGCTTGCTAGAGGGCATATATCGCAAGGTTGGTGTGTGCGGCACATTAAATCTTCAAGTATATATGTATTGCGAATTTCTGAAAGTCTAACATCATCCAAATATCTTATTTTTCGACTGGCGTGTACATTTTAGAATGGATGAATGCCAATTTCTAAAGTCCGAAATTCACTAAATTCGGAATTTGCATTGTGTTGAACATGCGCCATGCTGAAATAGAGCGAAAATGATGATGAGGGTGCGAAGTAACCGATTCAGTTATCTTATTTGGTCATAAACTCAAGATGTATAACCATGAGCATCGCCGTGAATCCCCCATGTGACTCCTAATACTCAAAATAACGGTGGTCCTTGTGGTAGGACCACCATTTTCTTCAAGCTTTTGGTGAAATTACACCCCTAAAGCGCGCCGTTCAACCACACACCTAAAGTCTCATGGGGGCCGCCACTATAAGAAATAAAATTCATTTAACTCATAAATATCATGTGCAAATGTTGCATGTGCCTCAAATAGTCGATTTAGTGATCGAAACCGCAATTGCCCATTGGTCCTTGTGGTAGGACCATGAATTTGGGTAGCAGCCACAGTGGAAGCGTGGTAAGAGCCCATAACCTCATAGGGAAACAGAAATTGTACCGCTAGACCAGAAGCCCGAAAAAGGTGAGCCAGGCCGGGATCGAGCCCGTGACCTCTCGCATACCGGACGAGCGCTCTGCCGTTGAGCTACTCTGGCTATTGATGGCGATCCTGGTGCGGTACAGAGTACTGACTCCCCACGGTGCCACGTAGGCGGCGAAGAGTGAAACACGAAGGATACAACTTTTCCCCCAATCTGCCGTTGCGGTGCGCTCTCTGTTGGGGCATCGCGCGGCTATGGGCGGCGCGACTGTTGGGGGCGTGCGGCCTGTGCGGCACGATTGTATCCTTCATGAGTGAGCTGGTGCGCAAGCACCACCAGGCACCACCAGAACATAACCCGCGGTAAAAGGATGTCGATGCACTCGGAGAGAGAGCAACGCTGAACGAACAACGGCCATATACGTGCACGCTGACGTTTTGTGGACATGACAGCTGCAGAACTCTGCAGCAGTCTGCAGAATTCTGCGAACCCCAAGATAGGGTTCCCAAGGGAAAAGGTATCTTCGCGTAGAATTAAGCGAATCGAACGATCGAAAGGCCAATTTGGGGCAGTTTTTGACGAGCGAGGAATACGGTGGTGACGTCAAAAATGCCGTACGGTAAAGCGGTTCTCCGGCAGCAGAGGTGCTGCTGGCCAAAGTGTCGAAGGACGTTGGGGATGGAGAGGGCTAGTTACGAGATGGCTCGTAAAATGGGCGGCTTTCAAAATGAATTCAGTCGCGAATGGGATAAAAACGGGATAACGGTTGTCGGTGCTCCAGCGGAGCGAGGGTACTCCACAGTAGGATCAACAATGCGGCTCCAACGCAAAATTGAAGCAGGTGACTCATGAGATGGCTCGAGAATCGAAGGAACGTCCGGTGATGGGAACCGAAACGGAAGGATTAGGCAGAGGTCGGCGCTCCAGGCCGAGATGGTACCCCAGACCAAAAATCCGTACTTAGGCAATTACGAGGCGGGTCTCGCAACACACGGTTCATGAGGCGGGTCTCGCGAGGTTGTAGAATCGGCACACCAGGCCGAAGCGAGTCAAAGACGTGACGAATGAACCACCACCGAAGTGGTACGGCCCATAACCGGACAAAAGGAGTGATATATATATATAAGGTATATATATCGCTGAAACACAGGAAACACAGGTGGTGATCCGGTCGGTCTAAAAACTGCATAAGATAAAATACTTAGGTGTTTTATCGAGTGCGGTGCGGAACGGTCGGAGCGGTGGCAGATGACAAAATGACAGGCACTCAGGGCGAGGGGTGAAACAAGGAGAAGCAGGCCCCCATACAGCGGTGGGGGGGAAATCGGCTTCCCCGTGAGTCACCGCACGCAGGTCCGTATACACGGTGTCGCACTCCTCCGATCCCACGTTCGTTGCTTCATGCTGAGATTCAGTAGTTCAGTACCACGTATGACGTATGACAGTGACAGTGACAGTACAGTGACTTCCTACCTGTACTCAGTAGTTCGACTTCGGTAGCTTAGACTGTGACACACGATATGATTGCCTAGTGACGGCCTCAGAGCTTAGATAGCCTGAGAGTCGTGTATTCATTTCTATCTTTGAGATACCCGATTGCCTCGCTCAAACCCTACGGCGTTCAGCGTTTTCACTGTGTCACTAGGACATTCTAGTAGGCTATAGGCCCACCACTTGCCTAAAGTGGTTTTGATTCAAAGCCACTAAATGGCTGGCTAAAGCTGTTTCGCTGCTGCCATTGCTGCTTAAAGTTCAAAATATTCCACGAGAACTTGTTTCGTGAAAATTTGAACTTTTTGAATTGGTAGACTCGGAGCCCGAAGTTCTCGCAGAATGAAGTGAAGTGAACTGTCGCAGCTTATTTCAAAAGCTCCGATAGACTCTTCATCTTCACGGGCTACGCCAAGCGACACTGAGCCTTGTCGCACAATGAACATCTGTGTTGCATGCTCCGCATGAACACAGATCTCGCACAACCAATCAGAAAGCAAATCTGTGTTCCGGCTCTGCCCGAACACAGATCTGACCCGACTGTCACGGTTCCCCCGTGACACCGTAGCCTATCAAACAACAGAGAAGTCGACCTCGCGGATTCCTCGCGGCTCTCCCTTGAGAAAATCCTCGGGGAAAACACCGCAAAAAATTCACATGTCCTCGTCGAGCCTCGGGCTCATTTTTCGCAAGCAGAAATTTCTCCCCCGTACTTCCAAAATAATTTAGAAATAAATTTCTCAATTATTTACACATACGGGTGCTCCACGGAAAATAAGGATCCCCGAAAATAAGAATTCGGAATTTTATAGGATGTTGGGGCCGTCGGATGGTCCTTAACACTGGCTTAATAACCGAATTTCGAATATATTGGAAATAGCACAGCAGCCACGGGGAGAACGCTCCCGGCGAGATAGAACGAACTCTATAATTGATAACATACGGGAATAAATACTTTGACTGACACAAGCAGAGTCACCGAAGATGACATACCGGAAATGACACGTGACAGTACGAACATGTCACAGTGCCAATTCCAGCACACCACCTCATCTGAGGTGGCTCTACAGCTTGTGAAAGTCACCACCCTAGCTACTAGAGTTTACATCTAATGAGAATGGTTAAGTCTAGAAGCTAGAAAGATCACAAGGTTACAGGATTGAACAGAGGATGCCGAATAAAATACTGCTAGGTGCTCATCTCATGCGGGTCAGATTTCTAAGTCAAATTCCTGCCGGCTAGTGGTCAGCAGCGAGTACCCATGCCGCCTGTCTGCTCACGGGAAAAGAAGTAAAGATGATTGAAGCTGCCTGTCGGCTTAGCTGTGGACGTCGATTGCGCAGTGGAAGCGTGGTGGGCCCATAACCTATTGGAAATAGCACAGCAGCCACGGGGAGAACGCTCCCGGCGAGATAGAACGAACTCTATAATTGATAACATACGGGAATAAATACTTTGACTGACACAAGCAGAGTCACCGAAGATGACATACCGGAAATGACACGTGACAGTACGAACATGTCACAGTGCCAATTCCAGCAGAATATATGAACCGTCCATTTGCCCGATTTAATTACTCCGTCCAGCACCTTATATTCGGTGGAGCACCCGTACTCATACTTATACTCATACTCATACTCATAATCATACTCGTACTCGCGTACTCGTACTCATACTCATACTCATACTCATACTCATACTCATACTCATACTGATACTCAAACTCATACTCATACTCATACTCATACTCATACAACTCTCATACACGTGTCACTAGTTTATTGGGGAAAAAATCGGAGATGAAATCGAAGATTCCCCCTCTTTTGAAAAATCGGGAAAAAATTCAGTGCTTTAACAGTGCGAATTAACACTGCGTTTTTGAGGCCCAAATCGTAGGCTGTACTGCGTATGCTGTATTGATATTCTATGAATTGAAGCCATTGTGTATAAAATGCATATATAAATTAGGTCCTCATTCATGGCAATTCCAGGATTGCTTGAAGGGATTCAGAAAATTCAGTGCTTTAACAGTGCGAATTAACACTGCGTTTTTGAGGTCCAAATCGTAGGCTGTACTACGTATGCTGTATCCATATTATATGAATTGAAGCCATTGTGTCAGCCATGTGACTACGTGACACAGCACATATTTTACAAATCACTTCACACTGCGTCAATAATATAATTCCGGTCATCAGTGGATAATGAAAAATATAAACAGGAATAAATTGATTATTCGATTTATATCAAAAAGCACGCAACGTTACGCTCAAGTCGTTCAAGTGTCGTGAACAGTGAACAATCGTTGTGGCCAGTGAACAGTGTGCGGTCAGTAACCCTTACGCCGGAAGCGATCTTGTAAATAGATATGAGGAACAAAATGGGCCGAGATTTATATAACGTGAATTCAGAAACAGTGAATGCTATCCATACACGTGGCATAGAAGTCCTTTGCTTCTGCCCCAACTTAGATTTCCATATTTATATGGATGCATTATGCATCGTTAAAAACAGTAATCACTATATTTTTATTTAAAGACCAAAGGTCGATCGTTGGCGGAGCGGGAAATAAAAGTAGTAGCCTAATCATTCGTTTTATAGCATTTCTGCCGGTTGCTATTCAATACAAATCATGAATAGAGAAGTGTGTCACTGTATGCTGTATCCATATTATATGAATTGAAGCCCGAGTGTATTGTAAATTAAAATTGAAACGTACCCAGCGCGTGCGGTAGAAATGAGTAAGGTCACCCATGAATGATTGCGTTAATAATATAATTCAGGAGGGGTCTGGGGAGCCCCATAAATCCTAAGATGAGATGGATAGACCAACACCGAGACGAATAAACGGGGTCATTAAGTATGTATTTTGGAACACAGAAAGGGGGAAGGGAGAGAGGGGGATGGATGAAATTCAGATCCGTTAACAGGCAAAGAGAGGGGGAGGGGGGTATTGGTTGTTTTCAAAGTTTTAGTTTATACGTTCATCGTTCACTAAGATTGAGGAATATTTTTTCCCCACATGTACGTTTACGTACCCCCTATATATCTATATCGTATATGCCAAGCGAAGGAGTTTTTTGCCGACATATAATCCGAGGTGGCAAAACAATCCAAGGCATACCTGGTTTATGCAGTACTGTATGCAGTGATTATGCCCCACGCCAGGCCCAGCGTTGAGCGTATCAGCAAGCTGGAAACGGAATGAAGTTGGTCCAGCTCAACGCCAAATGAAAGGGGCGCAAAGTGAAGCTGAAGCGCAATCGCACACTATTAGTCTATTACAATTAGTTTTCCTTGACAACCGTCTCCGTCTACCTTGCACAACCACAAGGAAAGCTGCCTGTACAACATTTTTTTGATCTCAATATGCCGATCACCACATACATTGACGTTGAGGAATACATGCGTATCTGATTGCTCTTTTACTTTATGCTACGCCCTCCAGAGCGCCTAAAACTGAGCCCTAACCGCCATCTTCCGCTATCTTTCCACATACATCTCATCGTTTTCCTGCCACGCCCAACATGGTCGGCAAAACCGTGCACTTTGAGAGTTTCTCAGGATACCAATCCTCAAATGTGAATATTGCGAGCACGAAGAAGCGTGACGCTGAGGATGACACTAGTCTGTCCGCCAACGCCGACTCAAGAACTCGAGATCCCCCCGTTCCACTAAACGCGCCCCCTGCGGAAACGGTGCACGTGGACTCACCGCTTGCAGCTTTTGCTTCGAGCCAACAGTGCCCTCGACATCCTACGTGCATCAGGTATTTTTCTTCCAGAAGTGAGTTTGGTTTTGAGGGTGCCATTATAGGTGTGAGCACTAGAGATCACATTCATATAAAGAAGATCGGACACGACGTAGCGCGCCAAGTTCATCCTGGTCGTCGTACAGGCTCTCACGTTTTCCCCCTCTTTGACGAAAGTAATTCTGCCTGTTAAAGTTCGATCGTTCTTTAAGCCGTGCTTGATTCGCGTGTTTTTTGTCAGACCCGCGCGTCATCCTGGTTTCTGCAAACGAGTGCCCGCCCCCGCTGTCCAGAAGACAGCGCCCAGTGGTGCACGAAGCAAAACCAGCGAAATGTCTAGCGGCAAACTCGGGCACGCTCCAGTTACGCCCCCAGAACAGCCACCTGCAGGTAAACGGTGCTACAACCAAGCGTGCCCTCGTCATATCAAGCTTCGTCCTGGGTCTTGCCTTTGCACGTGGGCGCTTCGCGCGTGTCTACCGGCCGTTTGTATGTATCGTGTGATGCCTCTTGCGTGGGTTGTCGAATATTCTCGACCCCTTGGCCAAGGCACCTCGACAAAGCCCTTTCTCGATCCTCGCACATTCGGCAAACCTGTTCTGCCTGGGGCGTAAGACAGAGGAACCGAGAAAGCAGGGATACGGTTCGAAATCGTAGGTGTTACTTGATCACAAATCGGCAGAATGTGTTTGCTCTAATGACTGCTTCAGCCGCCCGTGAACACAGGGATGTGTATGCGGTGTTCGTTTGCAGGGCCAGCGGGCCAAGCCGCATACAACTTTACGAAGGCTCAGCATAGCGGTTCTCACAATGCAGGATCTAACTGCGCTCATTCATTCCCGGGGCCCGGGGGATCCTCTGGTGACTGCTTCCCATCCTTCACGGCGCTCGCCAAGCTCGCGACGGAGCCCGTTCGGTTTTTTCGTGCCTGGACGCCGCGATCTCGCGCGGGTCCCTGCTCGCCTGCTCGACTACAACCGGACGCCGCGACACATGCACCTGGAAGTCTGCTTCAGTATTTTCCAGTGGCTATCGCCGCCGGCGCCTCCTGCCAGAGCTTTTCTCTCGCTCGGGTGAGACACTGAGCATCGGGCTGTCTGGGGAGGTCTCGGGCAGGGAGTGGCGCCACTAAGGCATCGCGAATCGGACGGTTGGCTGCGTGTGGGGGGATGAAAAGCCGGGCGAGCATGATGCCGCCGACGAGCTTTGAGTTGAGCCCAACGCCCGGGGCTAATGCCGGAGGCAGCCTGCGCCGGGTTCAGTCCGCGGTGTTCACCAGCCATTCAAACCTCGCCGTCGGAGGAAGCTGGCGCAAGGGAATCCCTGGGCAGAGCGTTGGCTTCAAGCGCAGTGCCTCGCAGGTGTTCGGCGAGCCGGTGTGCTACAAATGCGGTGATGGTGCCTCCGGTAAGGCCCCCCTCATACCTCCTGGAGAGTTTTGTGGCCACCACTCCCCCGCCCGTTTCTGCAGGCCCCGCTCGAGCTTCATCTCCTCGCTCGTCCGGGAATCTCCTTCGCCATCCTACCCCTGGCGAGCCTCGTCTCCCTCGTGCCAAGCCGCTCGGGCCTGATAAATAAGCGATGTTTCTCGAGATTGCGCTTTGCTTTTGGGGCACACCAGCCTCGACTGGCTCCCATCCCGCTGGGGATCCGAGTGGCATTGATGAAGAGTAGGTGTGCTATCCATCTTGCCTGTGCTTAACCCCGGTGCACCCCGTCTTCTCGCTTCAACCCTGCGGCCGTCCTCTGCGGCGCTCTCTTCGCGGCCGTCCGCCGCGGCGCTCTCTTCTTGGCCGTCCGCTGCGGCGCTCTCTTCCCGGCCGTCCGCTGCGGTGCTCTTTTCCCGGCCGTCCGCTGCGGTGCTCTCTTCCCGGCCGTCCGCCGCGGTGCTCTCTTCCCGGCCGTCCGCCGCGGCGCTCTCTTCCCGGCCGTCCGCTGCGGCGCTTTCTTCCCGGCCGTCCGCTTCGGCGCTCTCTTCCCGGCCGTCCGCTGCGGTGCTCTCTTCC
>LGRX02016153.1:0-10140 GCA_001247695.2 Cymbomonas tetramitiformis
ATATCGGGGGCAGACACTTCATTTAATCCACATCAGGTGTAGACATGCCATTTTAATCCACATCGGGGGCGGACACTTCATTTCAATCTACATCGGGGGCAGACATCTCATTTTAATCTTCATTGGGTGTAGACATCTCAGTTTAATCCACATCGGGTAAGCATTCAATGTCAACTCAAGGATATAATGTAAACGAAACATAATGATGCAAATCCAACCGATAGATATGTAGATCATATTGTGATGAACATATCTACCGGTCGGATTTGCGAAATAATGTTTTTTTGTGCGTCCAACAGTCAAAAATTGTTTTATTTCGCCTGACGAGACAGTCTTTCATCGTTTGACGCACAAAAATCATTGTTTTGCAATTCCAACCGGTAGATATGTTCATCGTAATGTGAGTTACATATCTACCGGTTGGAATTGCATAATTATGTTTCGTTTACATTATATCATTACGTGTGTCTTCGCATGCTATGAAAAATTATATATGTTATATCACCGTTTTAGGTTGAAGGGATTAAAGCTCTCTGTGCCCCATCTAATGAGCCCGACTTGCTTGCAGTTCCGTGCACTGTTAGGTAAGAGCATGGCCCTGAGGAACAGAGTTGTGCATCCAGCAGCAACCCCTTTCCAGCAAAGCCTCGACAGCACTTGCCTGCTCGTCCTGATGCCACTCCCCAGGCATGCGTGTGTCTACATTCTACTGGTGGTATTCTACTGTTTGATGTAGTCCCCACCCCTGCTATGTTTCCCTGCAGTGCATCAGCTCCACCTCCAGGTGTTGGCCCATCAAAATGAATTTCAGCTCTAAGCTGTTTCAGCCGCAGCTTCTCACAGCTTCTCACAGCTTCTCGGAGGCTATGCTCAGGCCGTAGAAGTGTTTTCCGAGGTTTTCTTTGCCTGTGACATCATCCTCAAGTTCAACGTCGCAATTCAGGTTGTTCTCTGCCGGGCACCCGCCCTCTTCCCTCCCCCTCAGTTGTTGGTTTTGTTCTTTGTCTTCGTATGAGCTGCACTGGCTGCTGTCGAGGCGCAAGGCGAGCCTTCATTGTGCAGATAGGGTGGCTGGTTGCTGCCGAGTTGCTGCCATCAATAGGTCACCGGAGACTCGCTGCCGTCAATAGAGCACCGGCGACTCGCTGCCGTCAATAGGGCACCGGCGACAGCTGCCATCGATAGACGGGCGACTCGTTGCCATCGATAGGGCACCGGCAACTCGCTGCCATCATCAATAGGGCACTGGTGATTCGCCGCCATTATCAATAGGGCACCGGCGACTCGCTGCCATCGATAGGGCACGCGCAACTCGCTGCTATCATCGATACGGCACCGGCGAGGGTTTGCCCACACCTCGCGGCTTTGAGTCGCTCAATCTTAAAAGTCTGCCAAAAAGCAACATCCGCCGCCGGTCAGCAAAAGCAAGCGGAGACAGGAAGACAACAGGGCGCAAAACGCGCAAGCAACCACAATCGCCGCATCCGTGTTCACCCGGTCCACAATCCAGAGATCACCGCACCGCACAAGCGCAAATAGGATCCCTCAATCCTTAAACAACCGGGTTTTGACCCCACGTGGAAAAAATGGGGTTCGCGGGCACCGAGAAAGTCAAACAGAAGAATTCTCAACTTCAAGCCGGGCAAATTATTTCAGAAAATAATTCGCTGCAAAAGAAACAAGAGCTAAACCGTGCTTTTGGCACGTGTGGGCTCGAAGTGAGAAAACTGGTTCACTAATTGTAGTTGAGCTGTTTTAAGCACTAACGCACCGCTCTTGGCAGTTGGCCAAGACTCGATCGGGCCACGTGGCGGCCGATCGAAAAGTGTCAGTTTGAAAACCCCAAAACTCAGATCAAGCAAAGTGACTCAGGCAAACTGACACAGTGACGGATCTCCGTCCGAAACGTCGCGGACGACACAACTGTCGCGCTCCCTCATCGCTACGGGATCTGTCGCACAGAAAGTCTGATGTACAAAGAAATCCCAGGCGACATCAACAAAAGGGGGGTGTTGCTACCTTCGAATAACCGAAATCAAAGTGCCAATCATTTTGAAATAGGGCACCAGCGACTCGCTACTGTTAAAAGGGCACCGGTGACTCGCTGCCGTCGATAGGGCACCGGCGACTCGCTGCCGTTGATAGGGCACCGGCGACTCGCTGCCGTCGATAGGGCACCGGCGACTCGCTACCGTCAATAGGGCACCCAGCGACTTCGCTACCGTCAATAGAACTGGCGACTCGCTGCCGTTGATAGGGCACCGGCGACTCGCTCCCGTCAATAGGGCACCGGTGACTCGCTCCCGTCAATAGGGCACCGGCGACTCGCTGCCGTCGATAGGGCACCGGCGACTCGCTGCCGTCGATAGGGCACCGGCGACTCGCTGCCGTTGATAGGGCACCGGCGACTCGCTCCCGTCAATAGGGCACCGGTGACTCGCTCCCGTCAATAGGGCACCGGCGACTCGCTGCCGTCAATAGGGCACCGGCGGCTCGCTGCCGTCAATAGGGCACCGGCGACTCGCTGCCGTCAATAGGGCACCGGCGACTCGCTGCCGTCAATTGGGCACGGGCGCCTGATGCCTTCGGGCCTGATGGAAGTTGGCGTGGGTTCGGCAGGGAGAGGAAGGTACCGTTACGCTGAACAGGAAGAAAATCGCCATACGCTACTTGTTGGGGAGTTTTTCAGTTGACCTGTTTTCCACATTCCCTTGGTGCCTGGTGATGGGGGAAGACTTCGAGGCTTCGACTCCGAGTGGGATCCGCCTCATTCGCTTGGTGAAGCTCAGCAGTTGGATGAGGTTCAACGACGCCTCGGGCGTCAATATGCAAGACATGTTCTCGCACCCTTTGTTTCGGGTGGCCAAGCTGGTGGCCATTGTCATGGTGCGTCACCTGCTCCCCTAGCCTCTTTCCGGCCCTGTAGAACGCTTTTCATGTCATTGGGGCCTGGGTCCACATCGGGCCCCATGTTGACCTAGAAAACTGGCAGCCGTTAATGTGTTTGAGGGGCACCGCTGCAGCTGTAGATGTATAGATGTAGCCTGCAGGCAGTTGCTGACGAAGCAGCGGTGAGGGAGATATGGTTGAGAGGTGGTAGATTGCGGTGCGTCCCACGGGGGGGGCGGTCCTGTTCACAGAGCAGGCGAGAGATATGGCGGCCTCTCTTAGCAGCCAACTGAGGGATCTTCCAGTTGGCTGCCAGTGCAACAATGCGGACTTTGTGAACCTGAGGCCCTTCTTTTGGGCGCCGCAGCTGGCCTGATCCTGATGCATCGAGGGTACAGACGGGGGACAGCGGTCGGCAGTGCACTGAATGAACACTGAGGGGTGTGGACCTGGGCGCAGCTGATGGTACATTTGTTTGTCTGCCTCATACATAATGTTGCACTGAAAGCCATAAACGCGGATATATGGCTCGGTGAGCGCCCCCCTCGCAGCAGCAAGAGCATGGCCCAGGCGGTGTGTGCGGTTTGTTCACTCTTCGACTTGTTTCGAGCCATGCCGCTGGTCGTGCCAAGCTACACGCATCTGCCAAGGTGAAGCATGAAGGCATCCGGCATTGATTTCGGGGTTCGAATTGCACCTGTGTGACTTGTACCCGCAATGATTGTAGTGGCCTTAATCAGGATGCGATTTTGTGGGGTCATTTCGGGGTTCGACTTGCACCCGTGTGACTGTAGAGGCTTCATTTGGGGGTGATATGTGGTGATTTAGTTGAGTGATGAAGACCCCCCTCTGTGCTGACTCGAGAAACACAACCCCCGCCCTATCCGACCTGATGCTGAGCTGCTGCTGCTGCCCTGAGCCACGGTGGCGATTGCATGCTCTCTTGGCAGGGTACCCGGACATCCTCGGCGAGAGCAACCTAGATAAGTACTTCTACCTGCTGTACTTCACCACGTCCACCATGGTCGGCGAGCGCTCCCTGCCTCAGGACCGCCGCGCCGTGCTCTGCACACTGCTGGTGTTCTGGCTCGGGACCAGCATCTACATCACCTGCTTCACGGAGATCATGAGGCTGATGCAGACGTATGACGTGACAAACACCGACTTCAGAAAGAAAATGGACCGCTGCCTGAGCTACCTGAACAGGATGCGGGTTCCGCCGCGCCTGAGCCGCAAGATCACGAACTACTTCACCAAGATGCAGGAGGAAACCAAGGGAGTCGACTCGCAGGTCGCGCCGCGCCGCCTCGCTGTTGGCCTTCGTGGCTTCTGTCCAAGACTGCCTTAGGGGCTCCCCTGACGCTGCAGTGGGGAGCAACCACAGTGTGACACGGCCGGCCTCCACGAGATCTCCGGGCCTCTCGAGCAGGACCACGCCCAGCAAAGCACACTGCCATTGTACAGCCGCAATTTGCACTTCACTTCTACGGTTCCCAAGGCATATGTGCGGAGCCACGTGGCATATGTGCGGAGCCACGTGGCATATGTGCGGAGCCACGTGGCATCGTAATCACGTGTGGACCCTTCCATGAGTCATCGGGGATCACTTTCGCATTTCTTGGTTGCCATGGTCGGTGCCCTCTGGCAAATAAGCGCGTCTGAGCGCACCTGGCATAGACCCGGCTCCCTCGGCAGAGGGGCGATGCCGGGTGAGCCCATTGGCAGTGGACAGGCGGATATAGCACATGCGGGATAACATGGTGCGGGTAAAGGGTCCATTACAGGAGTTCCTGCAGGAGCTGCCGAAGTACCTGCGCCAGGAGATGGTGATCTTCCTGAACCAGGTGCTCGCCACTCCACTTACCATCCACCGCGGCATGGACAATGACGTCCCACCCTACATGATAGCACACGGCGGTAGCCCATGCTCGAGCGTGGGTCCTAGCTGTGGGGTAGAGCAGGGTTCACGGGTTGGGATGGGGGAGGGGCTCAGGGAATCATCGAGAATATGCCGCTCTTTCAGGACTGCAGCTATCCCTTCCTCAACGCAATTCTCATGCGACTGCGCGTGTCGGTGTGCTTCGCAAGTCACATCTTGTGTTGCGAAGGGGACATGGGCGATGAGATGTACATCATCGTTTCGGGCGAGTTCCAGTTTGCTCAAAAGGGGCAGAAGGTGCGTGCGCCGCTGGGAGTCCTTGCGCGCCACAGAGCCGCGAACCTGCCTGGGATGGCGCGTGGCAGCCGCTTCGGTGGACTCGGCATATCTCTGCGAGCGTGACTTCCCTTTTGCGTGCAAGGTGGCAAATTGACATAGAAGCCGAGAGCAGCCAACGCGGAGGCTGCTCACGCTGCTTGCAAACTGACGGCGATGCGGGAATCCCCATTGTATGAGCCTTTTGTAGCCGCTTGCTTGGTATTTTTACATTTCTTAGCAGAGTGTCTTTACCACCCGTGTGGTGAACTGGATGATTGCTTTCTTCCAAAAAGGGATCTCGGGTTTTGGGGAGTCTACAGCTTGGTACGCTCCTGCCCGGAATGTTCTTCGGGGAGGGGGCGCTCCTCGAAACGCATGGTCGACGCATGGCCACAGTATATGCCACCAAGACATGCACTTTTTATTCTCTTAGCAAGGAGGACTTCGACGAAGTGTCCCAGGGCTTCCCGGAGGAAGCAAATCGCTTTATCAAGTTCGCCCTGCGCCTCCACCCCCGCCTGTCGGACTCCCGCCACAGGCCCACGAGTTTGCAGGTCCCACCCTCTCGATTCACGTGGTTTGCCTCATCAAAATGCCAAGTTGAGCGTCTCGGATTGACTTCTGGTCGCATCCGGAAGTTGCGGCATGGATGCAGTGTGTACAATGATTGGAGATATTCCACTCAGTCGCAGTCACCAACAGACCAGTCCCCTGCAGACCGGTTTGTGACCATAAGTTTGGAATGATTCATCGCGTATCATACACCATCATCTCGTCCTTCTGTTCCGCCCTCCTTACCGTGCAGGAGAGTTTCTGGCATGGGGATGCGTTAAATATGCACATGGAAAGGGCGCTCGGCATGTGACCTTGTTGTGCCATGGAGTGCACTGTTTCTCGTGCCATACACCGAACAGCGCCTCACTGAAGTGCGCATTCGGTCCACGCAGGGAGGGACGAGATGCGATGAAGGCTTCGATTGATATTCACCCATTACATGCAGCAAAAAGAAGTCAGCTTAAGGCGAGTAGCCAGTCGTAGTGCAGTCTGAGAGATTGTGACCGTGAGGGCTTGCAATAGGACACATAAAGACACGCACACAGCAAATGGCTTTGATATCATTTGATATTTCCGGCGAAATTTAGAATGTAAGATCATTCGGCATCGACTGCTGCATCGACTGCTGCACTATCGGGTGTAGACTTACTTGCAATACACAAACTCCGAATACTGCATGCGTTTTCTATTGTGTGTATATATGTAAGGGCCCCTGCGTCCGTTTGTAGTCCCTGCAGGCGGACTTGTATCTGACATGCGATTTGCTTTGCGCAGACAACCGGGTGAAAATCCAAGTCTGGCTTCGCAGTGTGTTTGCATGGTATAACAATCTCTACGCGCAGTTTGAGGGGAACCAGAAGGTACATGGACTTCCTTGAAAGTAATTTGCTAATTGCCGATCCTAAGCTAAAGGCAGTAGAGCCGAGGGAGCCTTGGTGAGACTACTCGGAGGCTGTAGTTCCCACCACCCAATGCAGTAGACTGTAGCACCTCGGGTACATGGAATGTGGATCTGGGTGCCACTTTAAGCACCAGGCCATCTGTGTACCGGGTAGGATAGCGGCAAATTGGAACTTGCCAGGTGAGATACTGAGTTGCCAGACTGTCCTATCATAGCATCATAGTCCGAGGATTGCAGTCAGGACGGGGTGAGACGTAGTTAGTCTGATTATATGATGACCTTCTAGGAGAGGTCCATAACCCCCAGCAATCCGATTGTGCGGTATGAAACGCCAAAATTATTGTGCAAACAAGGTCCAGCAGGGAACACGGTTCAGCAGGGATGTAGATTATGAGATCGCCCAGCCTAGTGCCATATGCAATGATGGTAGCATGGCGTTCTCGTTTATGTTAAAAGGGGGATGTTTTCCGCCGACCCGTTGACGCGTGCACCTCTCCCGGAAATTTCACCGCCGACTGTGTGGTAATTTTATTGCGATAAATTTTATGATACTGAGTGGTTTAATTTTCACATATATGGTATGATATATCCAGACCGGAGGTTGGAGCCCCCCTCGCGAGGGCCCACGCATGGAATGGTGGGTTTACTTATTGAAATGCGCACAGATGAAGTTGAATACCCCACAATACGTAATGCTCAGATTTACAAGTAGAAATGTTCTATTACAAGGTGTTACAACCAAGAATATTCTAGAATTATTCACCAGCATCGATCACTACACGATTGAGCGTCAACCCTTGTGCTTTGTGAATGGTCACAGCCCAAGCCAACATTAATGGGAATTGTTGTCGCTCATGCATGGCACCGCCATCATAAATCTGAGAAACCTTCCAGCCGATGGCGACGACGGCATACTTATCCATGTCGACACCTTCTACACGCTCCAAGAAAGAAGGCCCCGAGTACCCATCTTGAGACAAAGTCCGTTTCTTGACCAATAAAAGCACCGCCACCGCAAGCCCTTGAGCGTTGCAGATGATATCATGAACCAATCCCACAGTGCCATTGACCAAATTATGAGCGATGCAAAGGTTCCAGGTGATCATCATACGCGCGCCGATACACATGGGGAGATCGTGGGGAAGCCGCATATCCTCCTCATCCGCTTCCTCCGCAACCTTGCTATTGTTGAGGCTTTGAATGTTAATGAATAATTGAATATTATTGATATATCGTTTGTAAGCATAGGCGTAAATATTCCGTAGAAGAATACATTTGCAGTAAAATATGCAGCGCGGTAATCAACGATTCCGCCAAAGAATTCGTATGCAATAATAATAGTAAATAGCTTAAAAAACAATTAATTCTGCTATGATCACAGTGTACATAATACATACAAGTCCGGATAATTTACACGCAAATCATTCAACTAATCTAAAAAAAGCTACCAACACTACACGCGTACCTCGCACCAACTCCCTTGCAGTGTGTTCAACATTCTGAGAAAATAATGTGATTGAACCACTTGCAAGCTTTTTAAAGCTATACACCTTGCTTTCGTGCTCCTTTCCCAAAACTGAGACGAATCCCGTGCAATGACTGTCATCCCTAAGCGTGATACATACTGAATATTCTCCGCCCGTATCCAGGTGCATGTCCAGTTTAGGGAAATAAGTTTTGCTTGCAACAAACTTATTTATGAAGATCTCCTCGAAGTCGATGGAAATATCTTCCGGGATAGCCGCATGCAAAGCGCTGAATGGATTCGGCGCATCCTGATTTGCTGCAGACTGATCCACCTTGGCCAGTGCATCCATTTTCTCACACGCTTGGCCCAAAAGGTCGATACATACTCGGCGCACGACATCAATCAACTGTGAGCGATACAAAGATGGCAACTCTTCACTGACCACGTTGTTGGATTTGCTAAACATAGTGTGGCATCCCACCCCATACGTGGGCGCCTCCTCTTCCTCAAGCATCGGAATATTCACATATTCCACCCGTTCACTCACCGCACGTAAAAAGGCTAATGCAGCCTTGGCACCACCTTTGTCTTTCTTGCTATTGAACTCTGCCTTGACGAATAGTTGTGTGGTCTTCGATGATCTCAGCCCGCGCCTTAACCCAACATTGGGAGGCACCATGCAATCCATGGCTGAGATCTCAACCGGTGAATCAAACAAGCCAACGTTTTTCGCGGCAATGAACATACCCTGCAGCCGAACAATCAAAATATCATACAAATTAGCACTAATATACCAAGAAGATCCGATTGCCGGTTCTTGGGTCGAATTATGATACAAATCTGATTGGCCTATGAAGAAGATCTGACTGGCCTATCGCGCTTTCGATCTTAAGAAATACTGTAAACGCACAGTTAATCAATACAGGTTCACATAAATTTGTGTATTCATATTACTTACTATCAAACTCACTTAAAACACATATCTAAATCATATTACCAACTACACATACTAAACACTATTACCTCTATTTCCTTCCATTTGTCAAGCAGACCGTTTTCGTCCATCTTCAAGCTTCTATCGTCTGCAGTTACAACAAACGAGTCCCGGTCAGATTGTATAAACAGGATGCTCAAAGAGAAGGATGGGCGAGATTCGTGGCGTGAACACGCTATTCGATGAAATTGACATTAGGGTAGATAATTGACATTAGCTGTTTTTGGCGATATTTAGAAAATATATGTGCTGAAAATGTTAATGTAGGCAACTCTTGCAGAGCCAGGTTCACATTGCCCCTTCGCGTTGTATTTGCAAACGTTTACTCGGCATCGTCGGGACTCTACTGCGAAAATTAAACTATCGAGTAAGTTACTAATTTCGAAAACGATATCAAACAATCTATTTCTGAAGATGCATATTTGTGTCAACTGGCTGTCGTCAACCTCGCACATAGACTTCCAAAGGAGACTAGCGGTCTGGCATCGAGACAGTTTGGATCAGAATCACACAAATATGCATCACTCGATCACTCGGCACTCAGCACTCGACAAATATGCATCACACATATATGCATCAAACAGAATCACGCAAATATGCATCTATCCACCCTAAGGAAACTCAAGAAGTATAATACATTTGAATACAAGTAAACTACCTACCATTTCAAGAATACAACTAAACTACCTACCACATTTGAATACAACACATTTGAATACAACTAGACTACCTACCATTGCACGACTCCATCGCCACCTGAAACCAACACATGCAAAGGTTTCTAGTCAGCAACACGAGTTGGGCATTCTCAGATTCACAGCAGCAACACGAGTTGGGCATTCTCAGCAGCATTGGGCGCACAATTGGGCATTCACAGCAGCAAAACGACTTGGGCATTAACAGCAGCAGCGCTTTTCCAGAAATAAAAGATGCGCACAGTTGGGCAGTCACAGCAGCAACACGACTTGGGCATTCTCAGCAACATTGGGCGCACAGTTGGGCAGTCACAACAGCAGCGCTTTTCCAGAAATAAAAGATGCGCACAAAGGGCAATCACAGCAGCAGCGCTTTTCCAGAAATAAAAGATGCGCACAAAAGGGAATTAACAGCAGCAACACGAGTTGCGCAATCACAGC
>LGRX02016154.1:0-27276 GCA_001247695.2 Cymbomonas tetramitiformis
CCGTCACTATTTGCTGGCTAACCTCACAGCATCCATCACCGTCGCTATTTGCTGGCTAACCTCACAGCATCCATCACCGTCACTATTTGCTGGCTAACCTCACAGCATCCATCACCGTCGCTATTTGCTGGCTAACCTCTCAGTATCCATCACCGTCGCTATTTGCTGGCTAACCTCACAGCATCCATCGCCGTCGCTATTTGCTGGCTAACCTCACAGCATCCATCACTGTCGCTATTTGCTGGCTAACCTCACAGCATCCATCACCGTCGCTATTTGCTGGCTACCCTCACAGCATCCATCACCGGATTTGTTGTCATCCATCATCGCTAGTGTACAACCCTCCCATGTACCCTATGCACCCATGTACCCTATGTGTGATTCGCAGGCGAGTCGTACAGCGGTGACAGTGCCCGCTGCTGCCGGAGCCGCTGGGAATCCAGCAGCTGCTGCCGGAGCAGCTGCTGCGGCAGCTGGGGGTGTGAATCCCCAGTCCACGGAGAACCAGGCGCACCAAGACCCGGTAGGGCCCAGGCCTTCTTATTCCTCGCTTGCTTGCCCACCCTCCCCCTTGCTTTCAGGCCCGAGCCCACCCAAGATGCATGGCGGAGCGCACCTCTCCACCATCTGCCATCCCCAGCATGCTGTGTTGTGGCGGGAAGAGCTTGGTCTGGAAGCTGAGGAAGTTAGGAGTGATACCCCTCGTGTGCCGCAGCACCACATCTAGAGCCATAACTGCCTCAAACACGGGCGGTTGTCGATTGCCGCATCCCGGAACTTCACCCCTCACCTGAGTAGCGCTGCGAGCTGTGCAAAACTATTGCACAGCTGTCAGCACGCACTCCCTTCAACATGAACCCAATCACTCCCGTCGTATTCAGCCCACTCCCTCCCTTCATCACCCCCTTACTCACTCCCTTCATCATCCCCCAACTCCCTCCCTTCATCATGTGGTGTGGTGGACATTCATACATCCGACTTGCAGCCAATGCTTGCGTGTGTTACCCACAGGCATGTCTTCTGGCTCGTCGCTCGTTTCCCCTCATCCCCTCATACTGGTGCACAAAGCTCATGGGCGGGACAAAGTGTCGTGGGAGGGAGAGAGGGGGGATATGGTGGGGTGGATACGGTTGTGTGGTGCCCACATGATTGAGCCAATTCTGCACCCCTTGGTTCGCGCCATACTCGTGCAGAATGCTCATGGGCGGGACAAAGTGTCGTGGGAGGGAGAGGGTGGATATGGTGGGGTGGACAAGGTTGGGTGGTGCCCACAGGTTTGAGCCAATTCTGCACCCCTTGGTTCGCGCCATACTCGTGCAGAATGCTCATGGGCGGGACAAAGTGTCGTGGGAGGGAGAGGGTGGATATGGTGGGGTGGACAAGGTTGGGTGGTGCCCACAGGTTTGAGCCAATTCTGCACCCCTTGGTTCGCGCCATACTGGTGCAGAAAGCTCCCGGGCGGGACGGGCAACGAGTGGAAGAGGGAACTGGAGGGTGGATAGATAGGTTCCGGTGGTGCCCACAGGTTTGAGCCAATTCTGCACCCCTTGGTTCGCGCCATACTCGTGCAGAATGCTCCCGGGCGGGACAAAGTGTCGTGGGAGGGAGAGGGTGGATATGGTGGGGTGGACAAGGTTGGGTGGTGCCCACAGGTTTGAGCCAATTCTGCACCCCTTGGTTCGCGCCATACTGGTGCAGAAAGCTCCCGGGCGGGACGGGCAACGAGTGGAAGAGGGGACTAGAGGGTGGATAGATAGGTTCCGGTGGTGCCCACAGGTTTGAGCCAATTCTGCACCCCTTGGTTCGCGCCATACTGGTGCAGAAAGCTCCCGGGCGGGACGGGCAACGAGTGGAAGAGGGGACTGGAGGGTGGATAGATAGGTTCCGGTGGTGCCCACATGATTGAGCCAATTCTGTGGTGTGGTGGACATTCATTCATCCGACTTGCAGCCAATGCTTGCGTGTGTTACCCACAGGCATGTCTTCTGGCTCGTCGCTCTCCCCACCCTTCATCATGGGTGCGGTGGACATTCATTCATCCGACTTGCAGCCAATGCTTGCGTGTGTTACCCACAGGCATGTCTTCTGGCTCGTCGCTCTCCCCACCCTTCATCATGGGTGCGGTGGACATTCATTCATCCGACTTGCAGCCAATGCTTGCGTGTGTTACCCACAGGCATGTCTTCTGGCTCGTCGCTCTCCCCACCCTTCATCATGGGTGCGGTGGACATTCATTCATCCGACTTGCAGCCAATGCTTGCGTGTGTTACCCACAGGCATGTCTTCTGGCTCGTCAATCATTTCCCCTCATCCCCTCATAGCTGCGTCTCATTCCTCATGCTTGCCCATCACCCCCTCTTCCGTCCGGGGGTCCGTTGTCCGACTGTTTCTCACCGTATATTTGGTGTTCTCTGTGCCGTAGCTTGCACACCCAAACCCACAAGCAAATCCAAATTCCTCAAGATCAGCTAGGCGCCGATCTGCACACCGCCAGCGAAAGGCGATGCTTTCCCAGGCGGCAGCGCAAGATATTCATGCCGCACCCCACCACCACCTCAACACACCTCTGCAGTTTCCTGGTTTCCATCACGACCTATCGGTGGAATCCCTTTCAAAACGGTTTCTGAGTGGAGATCCGGATGCATGCCTCAGCAATCTTGACAAAATTGCTAAACAGTGTGGAGTGCCAAGAGTCTCACGCCAGCAAGTAGTCACGTACCGCGCTCCTCAGGACAGCCAAGCTACAGGACAAGGCTCCTACGGAAGCGTCCTTCTACACTGCACCCTTGACAAAACCGAGAGGGCCGTTCTGAAGGACTTCACCGACCCTGCCCTCCACCGTCGCCTGCGGCACTGTGCGGTGGAGTTGTATATGAACACCGTGGCCCATTTCGCGGCTCCCACAACCGTCGTTCCCTGTTTAGGATACGGAGCCCAAATTTGTCCTGATCACTCCGCGTTCCTCGTCATGAAATATGGCGGGGAGACCCTCGCCGATTTCCTTACTTCCCGCGGATCAGGCATACCAATCCAGGCGATGCGCCATCTGGTCATCGATTTGTTTCGCGGCATTTCAGACCTCCATGCCGCGGGAATCGTGCACGGGGACCTGAAAGGTAACAACGTGCTTGTGCAAGAAAATCTGCCCGATGTTGGTGGACACAGTCTCAAACTCATAGACTTTGGGTTGGCCCGTTTCCACCGCACCGATTCAATGGCACCGCTTCCCCCAGTAAGCTTGCCTTCCGCAACATGGCAGCCCTCTCATACAGCTCCAGAGTCATCATTTGCAAACAAAACCACTCACAGCGACATCTGGGCGTGTGGCGGGCTCGCTATGCAAATACTCATGGCCAGTCGCCTTTCCTGGAAGGACATGCTGCAGTTGGCTAACAGCCAGCTTGACAACAACAGAAAATTTTCGCCTTGGAAAGAAGATAGTAGAGTTTCCAAACAGCTCACCATGCTCGTGAATTCGTGTTTCGACTTCAATCCTGCAAAAAGACCGGCTGCCTCCAAGTTACACTCAACGTTCAGCGCCTCTCGGATACAAAAGTGTTCTGTGGGGAAAGGAGTCGATCCCCACGAGCGTTTAGTCCCTGGACATTTTAACCCTCTGTAAATAATAATCAGTGTGTGTAGCGCGGTAGTTTGTAATAATAAGTGTCCCTGTATACAATATATTACCGTCTGGCCGAAAGTCTTGGTTGTGGTAATGCCCGTGTTGTGAGCAACTGTTGATTAAAGTGTGGTCATAGTCACTCTGTGCAATGTTCTGCGTGGTGCGTGTTCTCGTATTTGGTACAGATAACCCATAGCCGATAACCTTACTGGTTACACAACTTGGGTTCTGCTGGTCAGGTGAATGTCGTGCGAAGCTCGTTCATCCCGGCTCAACCTGATTGGGTCTGCCCTGATGACAGCCTTGCCGCGCTCAAGGGGAAGGTGGTCTACCGAAAGCTGATGCCTACCTTCCGATACCATGTCGGGTTTGTCTGTCCGGGCATTCCGGAGGGTCTGCATGTCCTAGACTTGAACACCGTCCGGACAATCTGCCTACTGGAAGCACTGTGGCAGGCGAAGACCGCCAAGGAGGGCCTGCCCGGGGACCGTCCTTCGAAAGAGGCTGCAATGCAGTTCCTCATTGATAACGACACCCACCTCCGCAAGCATGATCACCACCAACAGCGGGTGCTGGATGAGGCTTTCGCCGGTCACAGCCTGGTATCCGTGTTAGAAGTCGATTCTAGAAGGGACGATTTCAGCGCCCCGCATCACTTCTACGCATGGTTCGTGGTTCCAGCCAAGCGGGTCTGGCTCTTTCCAGTACTGTCATTTCCGTTGCGCCACCACCGTGGAACTGTGTATGCCGTAAAGGACTGCGATCTATCGCGTGGCCGTACTCCCAAATGCGGGTCACGTCCGGTTCCACACCAGCACCCCGGGTATCAAATGTTGCATATCCAGGGCGTTTCTTCCAGCAGTGGCAACGCAGATCCCCGTTGCCTGTCAGTGCTCGTCCTGGATGCTCAGGCTGCGCATGGCGCGGACTTCAAACCAGAACACCGACAAACGATTCAGAAAGTTTTGACTGCCTGTCGCCATGCCAACATCCCTATCAATTGGACACAGTGGTATCGGCCATGGCAAACGCAGGCCGCCACAGATGCATTTTTTGATGATGGAAGAGGATACTTGACCTCTTCAGCCGGTGTCGCTCACACCGGAATTCCGCCAGAGTCCGACGATTTTCTGACAGACCTTGGGCCACATTCAGCTGACGAACTACGGAACCACGCCTTTCTGTGTGGGAACATGAATGCGTTCGACTCGGAAAACATATCCATGTCTCACGAGTCCTGCTATAGAAACGTGCGAGATGCGGTGTCTTCTCAACACCCAACACCATCAGCAATTGTTATCATGGGGGCGTATGTCTCACAGTGTGTGCTGCACACGACCCTTGCGGCGGTGCAATTGGGATACAGTGTTATCATCGTGGAAGACGCATGTGTGTCATATAGGACCCTGCACAACATTGAGCCGAGTAACTTGGCTGCCACGCTAGACGGACACATGGATCTCCTGCATCGGTGTGCAGTGGTGTTAGATTCTGCCGACTTCATTAAGAACATCTCGGTATAGTTATTATATTTTAGTTACAACAAATATATTTACATATTATATTAGCAATGTGTATATAGATACATATTATACTAGCACAATCGATCAAGATCTCCATTAGGCCGTAATTGATCGTGTTGGCCATGTAAGTCATCATGCAAGCGTGCATACCGGATTACCGATGACGATTCGTTTGCGATGACAGTTTTCCGTTCACGATTCGTTTTCGTTTCATGAGTCTTGGCATCGCTGCGCATCGGCTAAAAATTTGTGTTCTTTAGGGTCCACCCCTGCTATTTGAATTTATAGCTTGTTTGCAAGACACGCGACAATTTCCCTTCGATCATCACTCACGCTCACGTCGATCATGTTCATCCCATCAGAAGTATCCCAAACCTGGTGTTTTGCCATATGATATGGCCTGCGTACTACGTGTTTACAAATAGTATACATTTCTACTAATTATTATTAGAAATATATAGCATAATTAGAAATAGTTAACACGAACATTTCGACATGTTATATGATACGGCCTGCGTACTACGTATTTGTACATAGTATGTAAATTTTTGGGCACGTGATGGGGCCTCGCAGGGTACAATGGATTATGGGCATCGACCTGGGGTTGTGCCCCTAACCCGGCATGTGCACTTTGCCCCAAGCCATATTCCACGAACGAGCGCGGCGGAGACGGAACCGCCGCAGCAGACCGAGAGCGGTGACATTTCCGCAGCGTCTTGTACGCTGCCGGCGGAGGGAGCCAAACCAAATGCAGTAAAAGGTACCCGTTGCTTTCATGCGATGCCTTTGGCCCCATGTTGTGCACAACCTGTGAAGAAGCCCCCTCTTCTCACTCCCAATGATCCCCTGATGATCTTACGAATACCCTGATGTTCACGCACTGGTGCTCGAATCAGGAAAAAACCGTGTGAGAAAGGGAGGTGGTCCACATATGAAAGTTGAAAGTGTTATACGGAAATGCCCCGTGGCATACGACGTGGAGGCTAAGCAGATTGTGGACAAAACCACGAGTAAGTATTGGGCAAACAACGCCGCGGCCCAAGAGCGTTTCGACATGTGCGTGAAAACGCTGCGAGAGCTGCATCCCGAGCTGGATGAAGCCACTGCAAAAACGAAGATCATTCGACGTCTGAACAACCGGCGTAATCTGGGCCCAAAGGGCACCACAATCGAAATGCGTCAAAACCGTGACATCCAGGCGGTGAACGCATTCAACAAAGAATCCCAGAAAAAACGCCCGGACTTGGTGATTTCCCTTACTGCATGTGCAACAGAGGTTGTTGGGACACCACCACAGGCGAGCCCAGGCGTACGCCCCGCAGCAGGAGCGCCACTAACGGCAACCGAGCCTCGGCGGAGCCCACGAAATCACGCCACGGTTAGTATACCCGCAGGACCAGAGGTGGCCAGGACTCCGCAAAGGGGGAGCCCAGGC
The DNA here is from genome assembly GCA_001247695.2 of Cymbomonas tetramitiformis. Lineage (NCBI taxonomy): Eukaryota > Viridiplantae > Chlorophyta > Pyramimonadophyceae > Pyramimonadales > Pyramimonadaceae > Cymbomonas > Cymbomonas tetramitiformis. The sequence continues at coordinate 6,581 of LGRX02016154.1, forward strand.
GTACGCCCCGCAGCAGGAGCGCCACTAACGGCAACCGTGCCTCGGCGGAGCCCACGAAATCACGCCACGGTTAGTATACCCGCAGCACCAGAGGTGGCCAGGACTCCGCAACGGGGGAGCCCAGCCACTGCAGGAGCGCCACACCCGGCTACTGTGCCTCGACGGAGCCCACGAACTGCCGCCACGGTTACTGCACCAGCACCAAAGGATGCCAGGGCACCGCATCGGGGGAGCCCAGGAGCGCGCTCGGAACCAGGAGTGCCACTAAAGGCAACCGTGCCGCGACCGAAAGCAAGGGCACCGGAGGTGACGGAATATGAAGAGCAGAGGCTGATGAAGATTGCTGGTAGGTGCCCTATCCATGTGTGCCCTTGGCATGTACACATACATGGATGCATACCTGCAAATGTACCTGCATCGCCGACGGAGCGTTGAGGAAGCGCTGGGGGCGGGTTTGCTTATTGCGGTGTCAGGCAACAAGCGCAGGCTGAGCGTAGCATTCGGTATGGTTCCAACAGCATACGAGGACTTGATGCGGGAAAAGCAGGTGCTACTCACGCAAGTTCAACAGTTGGATGAAAAGGTATTGATTGAGCACGTGCAGCGCGTAGCGCGGGAGACTCGGAAACGAGTTCCCATGACAGCCCAGGCCGTCTTCGAGGTGGTACCGATGCCCGGGTATAAACTACTTGGAACGCAAAATGGAACGGAAGGATGGCAGCAGGAGGCTCTGGGGGAGTTGCGGGAGCAGTGGACTAAGGACCTGCGAAAACGCGCCAAGAAGTGTCCGAGTCTGAAAGCTGCTTTCAAATTGAGTGTGTCTCAGGCGAACACGCAGAAAGCGACGACAGCATCTGTTGCACCGCGCCCCAATCGTGCAGCTCGAACGGTGCAAAGCATGGCGGAGGATGCCGATGACGACGAGGATGACATGTGCAAGGTGATCCGAACCGGAAGGGGGCTACTCACGAAGAGAATGTCGATGACCGCGACGGCAAAACGTAAGTGTATGGTAAAAGTGCACACCGATGAGGCAATCGAAGCTTTCGAGACCGATTCGCATGCCACGTTTGGTGACTATTTCGGGGCGGTGGTGAACGATATGCACGGTACCGAGCGAGAGGTTGATCTCCACGTGGGGAAAACGGTGATTGAACACGAGACCATCGGCGCAGCAGCACAATGGCGCAGGATGGGATTTCCTGAGATAATGCGATGCCACCTAGTAGCGGCGGACGACGGAGATGAAGATGGCAGGGTGGAGCCACTGGCAAGGTTCGACTACAGTATTTTCCACGGCGACTTTAAGGTTGAGTCTTGGACGTTCGAGGAGCTGGTTGGCATGCAAATGAAAGTCGTTCCTGCTATCTCGGTGAAACGGAACTACGAGGTTGCGTGGAGGGACGAGGCTGGTTTGGAACGCGGCGTGTTGACCGCGGCAGAGTGCCGTGGTCACTTCGGCATGGACCGGATTCCAGCGCTGCGCACGCGGCAATTTTGGACGCCATAGCCCTGTGCGGAAAGATAAGGAAGGCGTCTGGCCTGGAGCAGTGTGAACAGTTGGCAGTAGTTTATATTGGACGCACCTTGACGCCGTGCCTTCCTCATATGCTGCCTGCTGTACGTAAGAAGTAGCAGGCAATCATAGTTATGCCAGGGCAGAATGAATACACCGCAAAGTGCTTACCAATCCGTGGGGAAGGAGCCTGCCTTCAGCAGAAGTGGGAACCTGTAGACTCAAGTTTTTGTTTGTGAATAGTAAGGACAACGTTTGGACCTTCCTGCCTTTTTTTAATATAACTGGAATTGTGAAATAGTAAGTGCTGACAGTGCTCTAATGGAGCGGGGCACATTGATTGCAAATACAGGCAAACAGTTCGAGAGTCGCCTGAATGTCACATCCGTTGCTCGTGGCTCGATGGAGCCCACAAACTCACGCCACGGTTACTGCATCAGCACCAGGGGTCGCCGGGGCACACCAACGGGGTGGACCAGGAGTGCATTCTGCACCAGGATGTACCTAATGTATCATGGAACCATGTTGAGGTGTGGCATCTGCGCAGGAAAACAGGAGTGCTGGGCATCGGTGATGTTCACGGAGGACGAGCTCATGCTGATTGTGCAGCGGAGCCAAGAAGCTCACACCAGCATACGAAGCACAATGCGTGCGGTGCGTGAACTACCTGCAGAATGTCGAGGCCCTATACCGGCTGGCGAAAAAGAAGTGCTGGCGGTGATTAAATCCTGGCTAACGGAACATGGGGGGACCATAGACAATCGGTATCGTGTGATCTTGCAGCCAATGCTTTTGGGGAATGGTGTTACCAGCAATGCTTTTGGGGAAGCTAACCCGTCAGCAAACAGCGATTGTGAAGTACATGGACTCCCTCCTAACGTGGAGGTCTTCTTCGACGAGGAGCTGGCGAAAGGCCGAATTTGTCTAATGGACAACCTTGAGGAGGAGTCGGACGAGGAGGACCATGGAATAAGTGTGCAGAAACTGCTAGATGCAGCTGAGGACGCCCCGGATCCAGAGGACGAGGTCACAAGTATATTCCAGCAGGTAGTTGCCAGGCCCCCATGGCCACCGATCGATGTGCCACGCTGTTAGTTTAAGACTACTCGCTTCCTGATACTGACGACCATTTGGTGTTCACTTGCCATTGGATGTAGATATTCCAAGAACACAACTGCCAGGAAGAAGATCTGTGGAGCGATGCCGCCTGGGAGCTGGAGGCATTGCTGCCTGAAAAAACGGAGCTTAACTTCAACGCGGCGGCCGGTGACCCCTTATTTGTGGGGGATACGGAGGCCGACTGCTTGACAGTGGGTGAGGCGGTCTGCTACTTTATGGAGCTGCGAAGGGCGCTGAATTGGTCGAGGCCATCATTTGATAGGTTTTTGACGGTCATGATCATGCTTATGGGGGGACCCGGAAAGTGCAATCTTCCTCGAAGTCTGTATAGAATGAGGAAGTTTTTGAACACCAGGTCGCACATGGACCACGCGGTGCATGTATGCGTGAATTGGTGCCGACATTATCCCCCAGGCGAGGATCCAAGCTCTTGGGACAAGAACCAAACCTGTGACACCGTACTAGAAAAGGACTCTGAGGGTGGCGCGCTGCGTACGTGCAAGGAGAAACGGTTCGAGGTGATACGCACCGTGCATGGAGAGGAGATCCGTCCACGGGATTGGTATTATTACTTTGCACCGGAGCGCACTATACGACGTTGGATGCGTGACCCGGAGTTCTGCAAGCTACGGGCCCGGCGGGATGCCCGCACTGGACGTGACTTCTGGACGGCAGCGCTGGCCAAACACATTGATCACGTCACAGGAGGTGCCTTGCTATCGCCGTCATCGTTTACAGCTGAAGATCCTCCTCCGCAGGGGGGGGGATCCAGGTGTGGAGTACGCGGAGCACCGCTCGATGGTAATCTCGCCCGGGGCGGACGACGCCCAATTATGGGTCTCTGACATCGGGTGCGACATCGGCCGGCACAGTTGCTGTAGTGTACTGATTTCACTGTTCCTTTGTGTAAATATAGTGAGAAATGTTTTTATTGCGAGCAGGTCATACTCCATGGGCGTTGGTGTGCTTAAGTGCGATGATCTGCATATCACGGTACGCCCAATCAGAATGTCGATGCAGTGACGCGTTGGTTGGCCTATGGGGTGACAAAGCTTGAATGTAGGCAATACAGTGAGACGCACACACACACACACACACACACACAGAACCACAGGATGGATTCATGTGTGCGAGTAGATTCCATGATTCATGTGTGGAACAGTGCATTAGCAATCATGTTCATCGCATGTATGTGTAAGCAAACCCAAACTGGATGCTTGCAGGCTCGGCAACGTGACAAGTGGCATCGGAATCTGTGGATCACACGCGGCCCTCGGCAGAAGGAGAAGAACCCTCTTGTGATATGGGGGCAATTTGAAAGGGATATGCAACGCCTTGCGACGGGATTTGACGTGTACGACAGTTTCCTCAAAAGGACTTACACGTTGAAAGTATTCTTAGGAATGGTGCATGCGGATTCGGTGATGCGGATCACAATGGGGCAGTTCATGGGAGTCGGCAGCTACCGGGCGGATGCGTACAGCCTTTTCGAAGGGACGAGCGGCCCCGGCGGGAAGGGAATGTATTTCAAGGGGTATGCCAAGCCGGTCAAACTACAAATGACAACAGTGCAGGGAAAACCTGAGGTATATGCCGATGAACAGCTGCTCATGCTTTCTAAAGAGGGGCATGCAGCGTTGGTTTCGAGAACCATTCATGGAGGGGAATCCCCGCAATCTACTGGACGGCACGGGCGTGGCGCGCTCGAGCGAATCCCATACTTCGACCCCATGCATGGTTACGCCGTCCCCTTCGGCCACTGCGTCTTATACGGGGTGGTGAAGAGATTTTGGAAGCTGCTGATGGGCAAAGTGACAGGGGTACCCGACTCAACCTTAACTTTGCCTAAGACGATTCAGGACGAAATGCAAGCTCGGGCGAAGCTCGTGAAACCTCCGCACGACGTCATACGCAAGTACAACGATATAGTGCAGTATTTCGGTGAGTGTACGAAGTAGGCAGAGCAGGGACGTGTGCCACTTCTTGATGCAGTTTCCGTTGTTGAGCTTGCTATGAGAGGCGTTAGGAGACCTATGCGTAGAATGTCTTATACTAAAGCACCTAGTTTGATCCTGAGTGACAGGCATGTACACAATGGAGGATGTCCTGAACTGGGTCGTCTACTTCAGCCCATTGGTGATCGGTGATCAACTCGCAAAATGGAATATGGCGATGGAGGATGCCTGGCAGCACCTTCGCCGAGCCGTGCTGCACTATGTGCGAGCTTCGGGCACGCACACTGGGTGGACTACTGCGGACGTGGAAGCAGCTAGAGTCGCAGCACGCGAACACCTCCGGGAGCACGCAAATATCCTGGAAAACACAGGTATAATGAAGCTGCTGACATACAACTTGAGGCTGGCAGTGGTGTACCTGTTTCGGCAAGAACACTATTTGGGTGAGGTTGGTGCCGCCATGGAGATGTGGGTGGAGCGTGCCATCCAGCGTCTAAAGGGTGTGGCAAAGGATACGCACGTGAAAAACCGACCTGTGGAAGCTCTCGTGAATTCTATATGTGAGGACGATGCCCTAGATGACTACTGTTACAGATATCCAAACTTGCGCAAGTTGGATGTCTTGGCGGCAAAGTTATTTGGCAAGATCGTTGTCAGCCGTGCAACGGATCCCGCGGCAGAAGATGAGGATGCGCCCTGCTATTTTCTGGGCGCAGGGAGGCACCTATCTCCCACAACTCTTTCATGCAACCTTCGCCTGCAACTTGATGGTCTGGTGTCAACTTACACGAATGTAATGCCTGGGGATTATGAAATCATGGTCTACCTCAGGATGTCCCTAGACAAGGAGGTGATGTTTTCTTCCCAATACATGCGAACCACCAAGCGAATCTCCTACCACGTGTCTCTCTCTGGTACCGTCAGTGGGTTTGGCGAGCTAGGTCTGCCAGCAGGCTACCCTTACGCACAAATTCTTGCATACTACCTTGTGAGAAACTCTGCAACACAGCGGGTGGTGTGTCGCCTAGCACGGGTCGTTGCATACAGAGAAGTCGAAGACGAGTACTACGCAAAGCAAGGGGTAACGGTGGTGGACAAACAGAACGGTGTAGAGCTCATCGTTCCATGTGCCGCCATCCTCACGAAAGCCATGTTTCTTGATCGCCCTGGCAGTCAGCACTACCACGTCATGCACCTGTATCATCAAATACGCACAGGCAGTTACTAATGGGACCACCGGATTCACCTTACTTATCATACCCAGCGCAGCCAGCTTCCAACATCGTCCAGTAAGTTGAGCAAACCTTCTCTGAAGTATTGCCCAATAGCCTTAGTAGCAAATGTAGAGGAGCACGTGTGTGGAGCCAGTGAAGGACTTTCTCATACAGTATGCACCAATGGCAGAGCTGCAAATTAGGGTTTCCTATATATCTAGCCAATAGCAGTGCACCGTGCCTATGGTTTCCTAAATATTGGACCAATGAAATAGCTGCAAATTAGGGATTCCTAGATATCTAGCCAATAGCAGTGCACCGTTCCTATGGTTTCCTAAATATTGGACCAGTAAAATTGCAGTATATTAGGTTTTCCTAAATATCTAGCCAATAGCAGTGCACCGTTCCTATGGTTTCCTAAATATTGGACCAATAAAATAGCAGTATATTAGGTTTTCCTAAATATCTAGCCAATAGCAGTGCAATGTGCCTATGGTTTCCTAAATATCTAGCCAATAACAAAGCAGTATGCCTCAGATTTCCTAAATATGACAGCGGTTTTATATTATGTCATTTCCCTAAAACTTGATTTATACGGATATATATATTTACCTTGTCCAATCACTATTTACCCAGCTTTAGGAGGACCCAATGTTTACATACAGTAAGGTTTATACTTAAGTATGTGTCATAATGTCATATTTAGGAGATTTTAGTAAAACTTTAGGGAAACTTTAGGGAAATTTAGGGGATTCTTTGTTCAAGTGGAAGGCGAGGAACGCGGTGAGCTCATCACGCTCTCCGGCGCCTCGACCGCGGAGAGCATGTCCATGCTCACGGGCGGCTCGTCGGGCGCCCCCAATGCAATCCCCGTGCTCTCAATGAAGTCGGCAAAGGTGCAGGTGACGGGCGGGCAAAAGGGGTTAGGCGGACCGGTCCACTCCTCGTCGGATTCAACCGACGCGGGCGGGGAGTGCGTGGCCGGCTCCGACACCACCGGCATGTTGGCGGTGAAGGTGTTGACGTCGAAAGTCGATGTCCCAACCGTGCGAGCTAACTCCGAGAACTCAGTGACGGCGGACACGAGGGCCTCACCGTCCTCCTCGCAGAACGAGCACGCGGAGATGTCGGCGAAGATGTCCGGCTTCCCGCCCGCGAGCATGCAGAGGGCGTCGAACTCTACGGCGTCGTAGTGGTCGATGGCATGCTGAAACTTCGCGGGCAACAGCGAGTTCTCGGCCTCCTCAGCGAAAGCGTAGGCCGAGAGGCCGGTGCGGCCCCCGTTTGGGCAGTCCCGATGCCAATGCCGTGCCTTGCCCTTTGCGCACACCTGATTTTGACAATACGGTACGGTCGCACCGGTGTCGCGGTGAAAGGCGACCTTCTTCGAGATGGACTGTGACCAATTGCACCCCTTGGGAAGGGGCGAGGCTGCGAAGCGGGTCTTGGGCCGTCGGTCCGGTTTGTCCGCGCGGGGAGCGAATCCCCGCGGGGACGGCTCGGACTCAGCGGAGTTGACTAACGCGGCCAATTGCCGCCTCAAGTCGAGGACCATCGTTCGCAAATCTGCGAGCTCACCGGGTCCACCGGAGTCATCGGTGGCCCCCTCCATGAAATGCTTGCCGTGCGAGTACTTGTGGGCGGACGCCACGGCGGCAAGGCCCGGTATCAATAACTCTGATACCTTGATATATCAATATATCACAAATATCATATCATATCGATACATTTTATTTAATTATCAAGGATATTAGTATCATATCGATAAGGGGTAATTAGTTATTAGTATCATATCAATACCGATAATTAATTATCAATATCATATCGATACGCTTTACAGCTAATTCGTTATCAATATATTGATAATTGCGGACAAATATCATGATATATCAGTGATCCGGCCAATGAAATTTGGTAAAATTAAGGTCCTGGGATCGGTACCTCCACCAGTCTCCCGAGCCCCCCACTGTGCTCCTGTCGTGGCCAATCATCGTGAAGGCTTCAGCTTTATGCGCGGATCCAACATGACTTCTACATAGTTACAATTATTGTTACAATTCACGACCCACGACGACCAAGAAATTTTCACTCATAACTTTGACCATGCCCCCAGGACGACCTGCCAAGAAACGCAAGGCCCCGTCCGGCGTTACCCTTGTCGCTCAAGGGAGAGGCGCAGTGAAACGCACACAGCTCCATCCCTACGACTGCGACGGCAGTGACGATATCACATATGAAGTAGCTGAAATTTTAGCAGAGAGAACGACAAAAGGGGGAAAACCCCAGTGGCTGATTTCTTGGGCAGGACTTACCGAGAAAGCAAATACTTGGGAACCGATAGAAAACCTTGCAGGCCATGAACAAGACATTGCAGCCTTTCGCAACCAACAAAAAGAGGCGAACGATCTCCACGTCGCCAAGAAAAAAAAGGAAGACCAAGAAGTTCAAGTTATAGGTGCGTTCTTTGTCTGGCGTATTTTTTGAGCGCTTATCTATCGATCCACATCTCTTTATCGATGCGTGTACATTCATTCGATGCGTGTTGGCTATCAGTTGCCACGCACTCTATCGGGAACATCATGCATCGACGTTTCCAGGTACGGTACGAACAATCCTGTGCTTGTTTTTTTGTGCTCATACTTCGTTCTTTGCAACGACGGAACGAATGCTTCGTTGTTTAACATCGATGTGTGTCTTGGAATGTGCCTTTCAGCAAGCTATCCAGATGTACGACGTGGAACACACCGTGAAGGCCAGCAACGCGATGGACAACCCGGACGGCAGCAAATATGGGGACCATAAGTTGTCGTGCATCGAGTGGCAAGCGGTAAAAGAAAGTGCCTACATCTTGCATGCCCCCCACGCGGCCGTGATGTTGTTGCAGGCCACGCACCACGCCACGATTTGCCTCGTATTGCCAGCGATCGGCCGGCTCCTGCACAGTTTGAACGTAGACACGGCGGTGAAGTGGGAGGGGCAAATTGTCCCTATCCAGTCCGAGGTGGTTAAGCACGCTCGTAAGAACTTGTACGACGCAGTGAAGAAAAGATTTATGAATGACCTCATGTTGTGCAAGCTAGAGGACTTTGCGGTGGCCACAGTACTCGACCCACGGTACAAGGCATTCAACTTTCGGAATAGCACGGCTTGGGATCGAGGTGATTTATTGTCCACTTTCCTAGGATACTTTGTGTGTTTGATTGAGTGTAACTGTTCGTTGTGTACTATGTGTGTTTAACCTAGGAAAGCTTTTTTATCACATGCAAGGGTGACGGTGGGGGATGTACTTGGTGCCAGGCAAGATGACATCTGCCCGCGCACACTCGTGGGCACGAAGTGCCTGGGAGCAAGATTGGAAACCCAAGGCAAGTGAGAAGCCTGTGGTTCAAGTGGAAGTTCCCAAGCCCAAGAAGAAAGGTGGCGTTGTAACCCTGCTTGACTTCATGGGTGAAAGTGATGATGAAAGTGACCTTGACCCTTTTGTCAGTGAACATTCGGTGGCGGTGGAACGAGCGACAGCCACTGAAACGGCAACAACAGTTGAGCTGGCAGTTGCGCCTGCACCTACAACTAGAGCAGAGATAGAGGAGTTTACAAAGTACCTAGCCCTGCCTGTAGAAAAAGCAGATTGTGATGTCTTGAAGTGGTGGAAGGACCGTACGGATGACTTCCCTTACTTGATAAAAATGGTGAGGCAGTTTCTAGCAACCCCAGCTAGCCCCTGCTGGGGTTGAGCGCATATTTAGTGCCTGCGGGCAAATGCATTCTGATTTGCGCAAATCCACAAAAGAAGGCACTCTGCAGCATAGCCTAATGGCTGCACTGAACACAAAGTAGATAACTAGCCGCGTAGCTGGATAGATAGTTAGTAAGGGGGGTGGGTATTATGTACTAATATGTATCAATAGTTATTGTGATATCCCGATTCCTGCCATAGATATCAGTATCATATCAATAGCACCCAATTAGTTATTAGTATCATATCAATAGCACCCAATTAAATATCAGTATCATATCAATATCCTGAATTAGATATTAGTATCATATCGATACCATCGAATTAGTTATCAAAATGTTATCAATACCCCTGAATAAACGTGATACCGAGCCCTGCACGGCGGTACCCGCCCGCACGTGCTCGGAATAGCACTCACGTACCCATTGCTGAATCGTGAGGAGGTCATTGGCGGCCCGTTGATCGTGGAGAAGCAACTGGGACACCACCGGCTGGTAGAAGTTGGTGTCGAGCGATTTGATGAACAGCGCCTTCACGTCCTCGTCCAGGAGCGTGGCCCGTGTCCTCGCAGCCTTCAGAGCGGCGTTGAAGTCCCCGATCTTGTCATGCGGGTCCACGCCCGCAGAGATGCGGATGCTCAACATGTCTGCCTGACCCTGAAAGGGGTCACCCGCTGGAATCATCCGGCGGGCGAACTCGAGGAGAACGCGCTTACCGTCAGCCGGGAAGCTGGTGTGGGACGAATCCATCCAGTCCGCTGCGGGCGACATGGGGTCGACCATCAGCTCGAGCGCGGAGTACAATAAATTGTTGGCCTCCACGCGGACGGCCAGGGTCGCGTCGTCGAGCACGAAAAGCGGAGCAAACCCAATGTCTTCGGTCACGAAGGCCGTCTGCAGTGCAGAGACCATCTTCGTGAAGAGTGCCGACGCGTGGGACTCCGTCCCGGAAAATCTGCCATCCTTGTTCTCGAACAACTTCTGACGGACGGACTTGGCGATCTTCGTGTCAAAGTGCTCCCTTTGCAGGGTACGCACTGAAGCCAAGAATGTAGCTCCCGCCGAATTAGCAGCCGGCTGCGCTGCCGGCGGTGTAGCCGGGGTGTTAGCATGCCTGGCAGCAACGGAATCGAAAATCGTGTTCAACGTGCGTCGGCGATGTGCCATGCTAGCGGTGGATCTAGTTGAAGCGACCATAATGAAATAGACTGCAGGGGTGGAGTAAGGCAAAGAGACGTGAAAATGCGGAAGTCGTGGGCGGCCAAGAAATGTGGTGGGTCGCCGATACAGCCGCTGTGAGAGATCAGGAATTCCGGGAAGTCGTGTGGTAGAGGCGGCCGATAAGCAACGGTGTGGTAACCAACCAGAAGATGTAAACCAGTCCAACGCCAAATCCCGTAAGAAAAAATGTTCTCACAGGCCTACAGCGTGCCGTAAATCAACCCACAAAATTTAGGCCATGCCCGTGACTGCCGACACTCCCACGCGTGGAGCGCCTCACTCCATCCCAAGCGTCCAGCTTTAGCCAATCATGACGGCGGTGTCGCAGTGGCTAAGTAAAGCGTAAGTGGGGCCAAACTTGTCAGATATATAGGTCTGCTGTAATATATATCTAGCTAGTGAGATAAACCCTGAGTTGAGCGTTACGATATCAGAACGGTAAAGTCTCATTGATAAAAGTAGAGATACCATAAATACCTAACGGGTGTTTCCCGTCTACTGGTGACGGTCACCCATCAGCCTACTATAGGAAGTGACATGTGACAGTTTCGGGTGTCACCGTGTCAAATCCAGCAATACATGCTAGCTTCCGGAAGAGCGTGTAAGTATAATTCCTCATTCATTTCCTGTCTTAGGTCAGCAAGTGGGAAACGTTTCGATGGCTGTGTTTTGATGTATGTGGTGCCTTCACCAGGGTTTAGGAGTTTACGCTTGCCTGAAATTTCTTCAGCAATGATTTTCCTCAGTTCGGCATCCTGAGTTGTTCTAAGATTATTCAAACTATTATGATGTCCTGAGCATTCAAGTTGAATGTGTTCGAAGGTGCATTTTGTATTCTGTTGGCAGTAGGGACAGTTTTCAGTTTCGATTTTCCCCAGTTTAAATGAACGTGCTGAAGAGGCTTGAAGACCCAGGAGTTCTCTACTTCTAGAAGCAGTGAAAGCTTTAGGTGTGATTTTGGAAATGTCTTTAGTGGGGGTGATGTTATTGGCTACTGCCCGACGGTCCTTGTCATAGGACCGGAAATCGCGTCCGGTCCTATCACAAGGACCGGAGCCTCGGGAGTTTTTTTGGGCGTTCTCTTGACGGTCGGAGACCCTATCTTCCGTATGGTAGTACCCTTAGGACCTAAACTTAGTGCCAATATGCGCCACGTACCTTATATCGTCATATAATGCATATATCCAATGCATTTGTACAAGGCACCCTACCATTTTTGGGTTGCAACTCTTGAAGGACGGTGATAAATACCTCTTATCTTTTCATAAATTTTTATCCAATCGAATTTGGCGTCTGACAAGCTTGTCAACCTACCAATTCGAACCCTAACATAATATCCAATCATGCGCAAAAGATTGTGCACGTTTTCGATACATATTGGTTCATATATACACCTTGAAGTTTGGGTTTGGGGTTGAAACCCTATCTTTTTGCTAGATTTCACACCTTATTTCTAGGAAGGGAATCTGCCCTTGATGTCCAAATACGAGTGAGGATATACTAGAATTTTCATCCTGCACGTAAAAGTCTTATTCCAGATATATATAATAAATTTTTGAACGCTTTACATAACTGAAAGACGGGCTGATATGACTTGTATGCATCGACAAAGTTAAAGAGGTGCGGGGTTTTTTCATCACCGATTTTCAGGAATTCTCATATTTCTTGTATGTGTGGACTTAGTGAGCTATATTTGTGGGCATATTATGGGTTTCCAAGGTAGCGCTCATGATATATATCATAAACAGGTCCCAAATATGTTAGGTTTGGGCACTATACGCATTCTAAAGCCATTTGATGAGTGAACGAAGCTCCGCCCTTTCCGGTCCTTGTGACGATAGGACCGGTCATTTTAATTAATTTCAAGCGATGCTACCCCCACTAGTTCCACCATCTCCCCACATGCCCAAATCGAGTATACCGCACAAGCCACGTCCAAGACAAATAGGAAAATGATGCCCAAGCACTCATATATCAAGTATATCTAAAAAACGCACTTGCTAGCCCGAATTCACTACGGTCCTTGTCATAGTGTCTATTCTGCGAAAGGCGGGTTAACCCGCCGTAACACGTTGTTACGGCGGGTTACCAATACCTAGGCATTTCTACGATATCGCGCGCGTAATCGACTTCGGGCAAAAAGTACGAACAACAGGCGTTTATCAACCCTCAAAATTACCCAAAAAACGTTGCGAGAACTCTTGACACTTTGGTCTGACGATTGGTAATCGAGTTCGGGCAAAAATTAGGAACAATAGGCGTTTATCAACCTTCAAAATTACCCAAAAAAAGTTGGCAGAGCTCCAGACACTTTGGGCTGAGGATTGGTCTTTACCGATAGGGAAGTGCTCTAGATCGAAACTTAAGGTCACAACACATAAAACTTCCTTGAAATATTGTCACTTAGTGCCTTGGGACCACCACGTAGCCTACGCGGAGCAACAATAAACGAAGTTAGGGGTTAACCCGCCGTAATTTTTGGGCCACCCCGCCCTAACTTTGAACGCCATTTCAGCCCGGTGTACCCATCCAAGTAGCAGAAATTACAGTTTCCACACACAAAACTAACTACAATAAACATTGCCAAGCATGGGTTGTATGCGATATCTCGAATTATTAAGGATATTAGGGTGCTCGAATATCGCTCTTAGGTATTGTTAACCCGCCCAAAAATTAGTAGAATAGACAATAGGACCGGAGCGTCGGGCAGTAGCCATTATTCTCATTGAGCATCCTCAAGTACTACTTTCCTTGAGACTGTAGAGTTCTCCAGTTATGATAGTGTGAGAGACGCTGAATTCTTCTGATGTGACTGCGGATATCACCTAAGATAGGGACCTCGAAAAAGAACAATGAGAAAGGCAGTTCCCCGGCAGGGTCGTAGCGAGAGATGTCTAAACAACCCCCTCTGAATGAGGCGCTTTTGGCAGTGCGGTCCACTCTGTCATGGACTTTGTCATTATTGTGACCCCTGGTCCATTTGAGGATAATTGTACTGTGGTCTCCTTCACTGTAGAAGCCAAGTTCTTCTAGCAGTAGGCGGACAGCCTGCACATCTCTGCGATTAGCTTCACGTAATTTGTCACGGGCACTCCTCATGGATCTGCCATCCTTTGTTACAGTAGATATTGCGGCCATCGAGTCAATGGCATGCACCATTGGAGTCATGGATTTGAGAAGCTTCTCTTTCTGTTCTGCGAGTAAGAATCGCAGTCCCGCAATTTCGCGGCAGATGTGCTACTAGGGTTTTGGATATCTTCCTTAATAAATCGCCCCGGTGCGGTGAAAGTTCTTGAGGGGGGGATATTCATCTTCCGAACTAATGGCATTCCGTTGTCAAAGTTTTTTATGGCATATGCTGCACCACTACATGCTGATTTATTATCAACAAATAGGGAACCATCGCTTACCATATCATAATCCTCCATTTGTTTGTTCTTTTCAGCGGGGGGAGTAGATTCTTCTTCTGAGTCGCTAGGGCAGCTGTATTCACTTTCTTCTTCCGCAGTTTTGTTTTTCATTCTGGCAATAATGGTCTCATGCTGTCTGTCTGAGATGTAATCATAGTGGGAATTAATGCCATTGACTTTAGCAAGAACGGAAGAGAGCGGGTCCGTATTGTCGTTATATTCGATAATGGATCCTGCTGGAATTAGGATGCAACCGTCATTGGTGATGCTATATTCAAAGTCGTATTGAAGACTATTGGTTCCTTCGATTATGACAAAGACATTAGGGTTTTTGGCACTGTTACTGTATTATGTATATTGTATTGACATGGCCTCTAAGTCAATATTGGTAATGTGGATAAGAGAGATGGAATCTCTGTCACCATTTCCTTTCCAGTGAAACTCACCAGTGTCCGGGGGTACTAGGCTGTCTCTGTATTGTTTCTTGACATATCTGGCCTGTGGGTCCAAATCTACGGGGTTTTGAAGCATTTCCTTTTCGATTGCGGTAAGCCATCCAGGGGGTCTAGTACCGTTCAACCTGAAAAAGCCTTTGCTTTCTTGCCAGTTTTTTAACATTCCGCCGCAGGGGGTCAGAAAGGAACCTGTGTGCTTAAGGTTATATTTTTGAATTGCGGAGGTCACATTCCTTGACATGTAGAGTTGTCTGGGAAGGGTGGTGACTAATGTGGTTTCACCAGCTTCATTTTCAGGCCAATTTTCAGAGTCGATAGCGTATCCAAGTTTTGCCATAATGTGACCTGTACGCCTGGTCCAGTTAAAGCGTTTGTCTTTTGTGTGACTGTAGGTTGCATAGTGTAGGTTGCATAAGGGGAAGCCCGAGATAGCATTATTACTCATTTCGTTGTTCATGTTATGAATTATCGATTTTAAGCCACAAATTGCTGTTTCTACGGTATAGTGAGATAAGGTGGGGGGTCAGTGATACGGTCAGTGTGGTTGTGTTGCCAATATTCGTGTTCATCTGCAGAACACAGGGTGTTCATGGTTTCGGTAATACACGATGCGGTTGCAATATCGAAAACACTACCAATACCGTATCCCCCTTGGCAGGCTGCTGTCCAGATTATTTGGTGATTAGTGTCAACTGGACAGCCCAGGTATTTGATTATAAACGAAGCTATCATTTTGTCTAATTCAATTGCAACATTCTTTGAGGAATTGGCAATTGCTGAGGTAACTTTAAGGGGGTACGCCATTCTAGGGACTACAACCGCATTAATAACATTTCTTAGCTGGTGTATGTAGAGTCATGTGTTGCGCAGTTGGATGGATGTGAGAGTAGATTTTAGTCTTTCAATGAGGATTTCCGCCTGTTTGTCCCATTCCCCATTTAGTGCAAACCATACTCCGAGATATCTGTTTACCTCCTTGCTGTTAGAGTAATCGAGAAATTCTGGTGACTCAGGGGGTATGCAGTTCGCATCAATGGAAGGACTTAAGTCATTGATATTGGGCTCCAGGTGACCCCCAGAGATGAGCAAATCATCGGACGGGTCATATCGTGTTACCATTTTGCCCTGGGGTTTGATACGCTTTCTGTAGGAGTATTTGGATTTCTTAACATTGATGGGAATGCCGATGAAGCTCATGAATTCATTAACTATACCTAGCATGTCTTGAACTTCGTTTTTGGTTTTCCCCACGAGCATGATGTCATCACAGAAGAACCGTGCAAAGATATTTAAAGGGGTGTCCTTTTCTAATAGGTTTTGGGAGGGAGGAATAACATCTTTTCCTGGTTTGTCTGGTCTATGGCGTTCCGAGTGCAGTTCGTATCCATATGTGGTTCCTGTCGGGTTTGCACCGTTTGCTCTTTTTGCTAACCAAATTGCCAGGATATCCATGATGGCTACGAACCTTAGTGGGCTCACGACTTCTCACTGAGGTACTCCACATTCGAGGGATCAGTGTCCTCGTCGATCGTCGTCGCCCGCAATTTGACCCAGAACCGGTCAGTGTCGGGGTCAGGCCCACCCTCGACGGGACCTCGTACCTCAGCCGCTGCAAGGCTAGGCGGCCATCGGCAGGATGTGAGCGCGCTGCTTCGTGATACAACGTGAGTGCTGTACCACGAAACACCACATGCAGGATGGTGAAGAGGATCTCGTTGAAGACGACATGGTAAAAGTCAAACTCGTGCTCGAGGTCGAGGAGCTTATTTGGAGAATTCGTTGTAGGAGACCGGGTACCGAACGTGTCCAAGACCAGCTAGTAAGGCGGCGAACTCAGTCTCGGCGTCGTCACCGTCGAGGGAGAAACTATTCTTCGGGTTGAAGCCTCCAGAACACAGGACATTAACCAGGTCGGCGGCATAGGTGAAGGCGTAGGACAGCTGCTCCGCATACTCCCCTTCTCGCCCTTCTTCCACAGGGGTCGAAACCAGAATGGACGGGTCGTTGAAGTAGTCGAAGGCCGAAGGAGACAGGCGGGCCGTTGTCGGCGGTGAACGCAGAGATGATGTGGACACAATTTTCCGCGGTCGTGATGAAATTGGGGTACTCGTTCCAGAATTAACGGGCGTTCCTTGCGGAGTGTTACTCGCCGATTTGCGGGCGGTGCGAAGAGCCTCGGCGAGGCTTTTCTGGCGGACTTGCTACATGTGTGGAAGAAAATAAGGATCCAGTTTTAAAAATGAGACTGCGACCCACGAGATGGCACGGAAATCTGACGGGTTGTCGGTGATGAGAACCGAAAATAAGGGCAAAGTAGGTGACGGCACTCCAGGCCGAGACGGTAAACAGATGAATTGAGATGCACCTGCGTAAATTTCACGGGGCGGGTCCTGCGAAAATTCTTACGGGGCGGGTCCCGCGAGGATGTAGAGCCGGCACACCAAGCCGACGCGAGCGGAAGACGTGAAAGAACCACCACAGAAGTGGCAAGGCCCTATAACCTCAGGGAGAAAGTGATATATATACAACGTTGTATCATATATATATATATATATAGGTAATATATATCACAGAGTCCGAAGGATAATCAGAAAAGGCAGGTGGCGATACTGTCGGTCTAAGCTGTATAAGATAAAATAATTGAGGATTTTATCGGAGCGAGACGGGCGGTCGGTACCGAGGCAGATGACAGGTGACAACAGCAGGAACACTCAGGGCGAGGGGTGACACAAGGAGGGACCATGCCAACCTAGCTTGGGATGACACCCGACTACATCGTTAATATGCACTCATAATCATGCATACAATCATGCACACAACTATAGTGGGTGTGCGCAGTTTTGGGCGCTTAAGTTTGAGGCATGGACTGATCTTGTTGTTGGGTTCATATATGTGCTGCCAATATGCTGTCCGGCCGATTGCTGAAACATTCTCCTCTCGGCGCTCGACTACAGTCACCATCTACGCTCAGCCACCATTTCCACGTCAACACACATACCTTTGCCACACATAATAAATGGCGGGTGTCTGGGGACCTCGGTATCTTTAGCCAGATATCATCTTCCGATTCCCCCCTACTCGTATCTACACAAATATGGAAGTAAATTGAGGTATTGACTTGGAATCGATGTACTGTTCACTTCTTCGTGATTGTTTCCACCTCGATTGTTCTTGTGGACAACATGTGGAATATCGTGGAGGAAATCGTTAGATCGTCTCCCGTTCAAAGTTCCATAAGTTACCCCCACTGAAAATCACATACCGAAGGTGTTAAAACCGATCACATACTTAAGGTGACCGTCTTTGCGTACGATGTAAAGTATTGTACGAAACATGTAAATCGAAACACAGCGAAATGGTCTCACGCAATAGGGGATCACGAAACGAAGGAATTTAGTGACGCCTAAATTAACATGCTTAAGGTGAAATTCAACAATGAAGCCAACAAAGTCAAAATCGCATACTTAAGGTGAACCCCGCCTTTTCGTACCACACACACATAGCTATATAAGTACATCTATGCATAACAACGTAAACGATGAACCGAGCGCGAGAGTGCGCAGAGCGTCGGCGAAGCGAGCAAAACGGGAGCGGCCGGTGATAACGAGGATGTTCGTCCTTGCCAATCACAACGACGTGCTCATGATTATATTCGGATTGATTTTGATTTTCCTCACATTGTACGTTCACGTCTCCCCTACTAATTGCCTCCTAGGGGAGTGGGCAATGCTACACGTCAATTCCGCTTTTGCCGCAAGTGGGGTTGCCAGGTGGTGTGCATCGGTGGGTATGCTACTTCAGACTGGATGCACATGTAGTTGCCTAATATCTCACGAGGGACTTGGGGAATGCTCGTGTTTATCTTTATATCATGTGATTGTGAGAGGACGTTGTGACCGCAGATAGTTATTGCAGATATTTGATAGGGTGGGGTTTGCTGAAACAAACAAGACTCCCAGGTAGAAATGAATGGGGACATCGAAAACAATTCTGCAACCCATTAAGTTGCGCTGCCGGTATCAGTATCGAAGTCTCATCAAAACCTTCTGGTATTTTAAAAAAACACAATATTCGAGATGAATGTCAGCTGCCTCCTATTTACTGATCAAAGCCTCCGATCGTGAAGTTTTCTGGCATCTTAAAGGTTGGGTACGCCGATGGGTTGAGCGGGACGCTTCCCTCCGGTAGAACCAGATTTGCCCTCTGTTTCTTTGCGACATCGCTTGGGCGAGGTGGACTTTGCCACTTTTTCAACTCCTCCTCTGGGAATGGATGCTCCTCCCCTGCAAACAGCCGCAGCTTGCGCATGCGTGACTTCGCACCCCACCACTGCAGCCTCAGTATGTGTAAAAGTGCAGGAGGCTTCGGAACAATTCCACAGGCGAATGCAACGCCACCCTGAAGCTCGGAAATTGATTTCCCCTAGTGCTGGCGAATCAGACAACCTTAGAGCTCACTCCAGAGAGGAAACCTTATAAATTCGGAGCATCGTGCTGACTCAAAGAACTAGGATGCACTGCAAAAATCAGTGGGACCGTCATTTCCACCGAATACTATTCACCCAGGGTGAGCAGCCACCTCTGCTCTTCTCGAGCAGGCTGCAGTCCGTGCGTGCTTGTTCATGCATGTGTACAAAGGGGTGTGCTAACTTCCAAGCAGTCGAAATCAGGGTTGCACGAAGGCAACATGAGTATGAGAACAAGAGCATGCGTGTGAGTATGCTTATCCTTGCGACTCCTTTGGCACCCCGTAGCCACAGGAGACTGCACTATGTACCCACGCCGGGGATCAAAGGATTCAGCACACACTTCGGGACACTCATCCGGATTCTCCGGAGCTCACTAGTGAAGAATGGGACCCCCTAAGCCTCGCTGAGCCACCCGAGCCCCTCTGCATCAGCACCGCCAGCGCGCTGCCGCCTTGTGCCTGAAGCCGGTTCATCCCTGCCCCCCGAGCTGCGCGAGCCATATCTCCACCACCAAGCCCACGCGCAAGACCACCCCTCTGCTCCCTGAGCCTCACTGGGCCACCTGAGCCGCTCTGCGGCTGTCCTGCCGGCGCACTGCTGCTGTGTCTCTGGATGGAGTGTGAGTGTGTATGCTTATCCTTGCGACTCCTTTGGCGCCCCGTAGCCACAGGAGACTGCACTATGTACCCACGCCGGGGATCAAAGGATTCAGCATACA
This sequence comes from Cymbomonas tetramitiformis, assembly GCA_001247695.2. Lineage (NCBI taxonomy): Eukaryota > Viridiplantae > Chlorophyta > Pyramimonadophyceae > Pyramimonadales > Pyramimonadaceae > Cymbomonas > Cymbomonas tetramitiformis. The sequence goes on from LGRX02016154.1 coordinate 26,392, forward strand.
CTTCCGGACACTCATCTGGATTCTCCGGAGCTCACTAGTGAAGAATGGGACCCCCTAAGCCTTGCTGAGCCACCCGAGCCCCTCTGCATCAGCACCGCCAGCGCACTGCCGCCTTGTGCCTGAAGCCGGTTTCATCCCTGCCCCCCGATCTGCGCGAGCCATATCTCCACCACCAGCCTGCAGACCGCCCTCTCCCTAGGCCTCACTGGGCCACCTGAGCCCCCTCTGCGGCTGTCCTGCCGGCGCACTGCTGCTGTGTCTCTGGAGCCGGCTTACCTCTGCCAATCGAGCCACCCCTCCACCACCAAGCCCACATCCCGTGTGAGTGTGTGTGAGTGGGTGTGTGCTGACGCCATTGATTCCCCCCATGGTTACATAGGACAGCCGTGTAGAGTTTCTGAGGCAGACACGCACTGCATGCGATGGCGAGACAGAGTTTGGGCTTCCTTGGTGACACTGCACCAAAGTGAATGAAAGAGCAAGAATATCTGTGTGTGTGCTTATCCTTGGACCTACTCCTTCGGCATATCGTAGCCGCAGAAGACCGGCTGCAGTATGTACCCACGCCGGGGATCAAAGGATTCAGCACACACTTCGGGTGTGCGTGTGTGATACTGGATTTTGACTTCATATGGTGACATGATAGAGAGAGGAATTCTTCTCAGAGAGAGTTGCCATCGAACCCTGCTCCGAGGATCAAACCATTCCACACGCTGTTTGTAGTTGGGCCAGCATTCACCAACCAACACCGCTGGAAAAAATATAATGCGTGCGTGCTTACTGCTTAGTTAGTGCTTAGCTTAGCTTAGTGCTTAGCTAGTGCATGCTTAGTGTGTGCTTAGTGCGTGCTTAGCTTAGTTCGTGTGCTTCTCTTCAGACCGTAAT